>JABSTR010003623.1:90000-313826 GCA_013339765.2 Haemaphysalis longicornis
TTGCCGAGGTATGGTCACAGGTCAACATTACTCGAGAGCGGCTATTTTGCTGCGGTCTGGAAAGGCTGGCTGGGTCCCCACGCAATACATAATCACAAGCAACTTTCTCACGTTTTCAGATAGTGCTTCTAACAATATGAACTCCGGTTTATCTACGTTGTTGGCCCGAGAAAATCGGAGCTTCGTCCGGCTTTCGGATACGCGACTCCATGTGCGCGATACGGCAGCTGGCAGCAGCAGCAGCATCGCCGTCTGCTCCCGCAAGAACAAAAATTGTTTGTTTATAAAAGTTTTAGCAGTTCAATGGTGCGTTATTTTGTACTGCAAATAAAAAAAATGTGTATTTCGGACTACACTACACAAAATAATGACAATTATTAATGTTATGACGTCATTGTGACGTCACGCGTGGCAGCAGCCGTTGCCAGTGGGGCGTGGCTCGTGCCACGCGCGTGGCACGAGACGTTGCCTAAATACTACATCAAAGGCAGAAAAAAAATCCACTCCGCCGTAGCCTGCTGTCGCCCGCGCCACTATTCGCCGCGAGCTCGACATGTAGGTGGCGACAGCGTCGCGCTGCTAGTGTGGATGCTCCGCTGAGCGGCCCGTAAGAATGCACACTGTGGGCGCGCTTCGTGCCTTTTTCTCGCCGTATGTGCGCACGAAAGGTGCAAACAAGAGTGGTATGCTGTAGTTCGGTTCCTCAACGTTCAATGTATAGCATGGAAGCGGCAGTCAGTTTTCATTATTACGCAAAAAAAAGCGACGACTCGTCGGGAATCTCAGAATGGCCGTAATTGTGACAATGAACTTGTGCGCTGTGGCTCGTAGCAAGCTCGATCTTTCCAAGCTATGGCTTTGAGCCTTCAATAAAAGCATAAATAGAAAAAAATCAGGAAGCCTCGATCTCTGAAATTCAGTTTACAACGGCAATCTCAATCGCTTTCACTGGTAGCATGACGCATTCTAGCATTTGTGGGATGCTTTGAAATGGTAACACTGCTTAACTGCCCCGAAATTCTTTCCAAGAGCTTACGATATTTTTGTGTGTTCAAAAGGCAACATAAAATTACTGAATTTTGATCAGCGCAGAGATAAAAATGTAACCGCTCTAACGGGTCTTTTAAATGAAATTTTAGAGACTCTTAAGGAAAGTTTGACGAATAACGGTTTCGGATCACTTATTTACGGATTTCGTCGCAAGTGAACTTGCGAATTGAATTGTCAACGCACGCTGTACAGTCAACATCTCATGTTTATCTAGGTTTTCCCAAAGTGACAAGCAGGTTTACAGTGTGCAAACCAAGCTTCTGGGACCTCACAGTGAGCACAAATTTTCTGTTACGGCTGCTCTGTTGACCATTTGCGTTCCTTTTAAAATCTAACAGGTGCCTGCAACAGCGAGATGTGTTTGCATTCTTGCGTATAAGGTCGCTTACGAACCCTAAAGATGGCAATAAATGAAGGTGCGCTGTTGCAGATGTAGGAAAGCATTTCCTTTTTATGTCTCGTTGCAAATCAGCACAACAGGTTCCCGGTAACTACTTTGTTTTGTAAACTGAATATCGTCTTTGTCATGGCATTTAATTCTTGAGGATTGGTTAAAAAAATGAAATTTGCCCCATACCTTTACTCAATCGAACCTGTTCCGTAAGGGTATGACCACGCGTGTTTTCACGGTAATGGCAGCCGAAGAATTCTCACGTTACCTTCCAAAAGCTG
Source organism: Haemaphysalis longicornis (assembly GCA_013339765.2). Classification (NCBI taxonomy): domain Eukaryota; kingdom Metazoa; phylum Arthropoda; class Arachnida; order Ixodida; family Ixodidae; genus Haemaphysalis; species Haemaphysalis longicornis. Next base: position 91,723 of record JABSTR010003623.1, read on the forward strand.
TTTACTTTCAGTCCCGGAAAGGTGGGGATCGACCAGAATCAGGCTGTTGTGAGAAACACGTTATCACATAATTTAAAATTTTCCATCTATTGCGGAGCTTGTCCTTTTTCTACTTTTCCTCGAAAATAACGTGCGCAGCACCGATCAAAACAGCCGCGCAAAAGCGAGTTTCACAATAGATAATATTAAGTTTATAAATTCATACGCATTTCTTACATTTCTTCTCAATGGATCTTATAAATTCTTACACATGGGAGGAGGTCGGGAGTTGGCGGTGGGGGGAGGGGGGGGCGCTGCGGTAAGACTTCGCCCCCCCCCTAATCTAGAACCCTGCGCACGCCTATGCAAGGTGATATGTCGGGATTTGAAAATGATATATATTAAAATGACACACGAAATGCCACATAACTGACGAAAATCATCACTATTTAACTTTACCGAAAAATCCCCCCTAAATACTCTTGCGCATCCATAGAAACGTATTTTAAATAATACGTAAAATTAGCAACTCCACACAGTTAAATAAATGTTTATTCCTCCTCCTGAGTATAACCAACGACTGTCCAAAAATGGTATTTATTTTAGAAAAGGTAGGGAAGGACACAATCACACAGGCGCTTTCGGGTGTTAAATACGTGTCCGGTAATATATGGGTGATAGCGCACGGGTCGTGTGCAATGTAAATGTTTTTGTTTGTTTCTTCTTTCTATACGGACACAGCGCAATTTTACAAGGGTGTGGAATTTGCACGCGTATGCACAGGTGTTGTCGCTTCTTACCCGTTTCGCGTACTAAACTTTTGTACTTGAAATAATCACCACGCCACCTTCAAAAAGCACCCTTCGACGTTCCCGAAACGGCAGACGACTGCACTCAACAAAATAAGAAAAGTGCAATGCGTGGAAGCAATGTTTATAACACGTTTCACCCTCAAGCGGTGACCACGGCGAAGATGTTTCGTGGAATTAAACCAGCGCATTAACCCGCAACGGCCGCTGATTATTGCGTTTCTAGAGGAAATGCGCACGCAGAGGTTACTATGCCATTGCTTACTGCCAAACGAGCACACATATTGGTTGTTTTGTCGTGTGCAGCACGCGTCTTGCGCCGCACGCAACGTGAAAAAGCAGACGACGCGAGAGCGCCATCCACACTAGGAGCGGTTCGTCCCGCCGCCGCCAGGGGCCGACTGTGTTCGCGCTCGGGGCGAATATTCTGGCAGCATTTTAAGAATGCAAGCGGCAACAGTCACGGTCTGCTTGGATGGCACGCGGAGTAGGGAAACGTGGTTCCATGGAGGAAGAAAAAGTTAGGAGACGGCGCCGCCGGAGAAACGTGAAGCCTATACATAAAAAGTAAAATCGAAGTCGGCCCAGGCGTCACTGCACCACGTGACCCCACCGCACCCGCCTCTGTATGGGCCGCCGCGCTCTTCAATTTCGTCTGCTCGAAACTGCTCTGCGGCCCGTTGTCGCGAAGCCTGCTATATGTTGGTTTTTTTTTCCACGGCTTTTGTCTTCCGCACGTACGCGGCACTCCTGCCCGCACACGGGCATGAGATCGCCGAGCAGACAAATGCAGGAAGGACGGGGAACAGCTACCGCCAACGAAACACGAGAGATGCCCCGGAGTCGGAGACCGCCGCCGCCGCCGGCCCACCCGACCTTGGAGGGCCGACTGCGGCGGCTTGAGAAAGGGAAGCGGCGGAGGGAGCGGCTTCAACGGACCTGGGCTTGCGAAGGCTAGCTGCGTGACGGTCATGCCGTCTCCTAACTTTTTTTCCTCCATGCGTGGTTCTATCAACATTGAAGTAGGGCGCCTCGATTCAAGCGCGTCTCCGACGTACGGCAGCGCTGGCATCGAGGCACCCGGCTTGGAGGAGTGGAACGCGGTAAATTTAAATCGACTTCAGCAAACCTTTAGCGTGTTTACCTTGGGAGGAGCGCGACGAAAGAGGAACATCATGAGAGGTGAGCGGGAAAGCGAAGGGAGGCATTTTACTTGGCGAATGTCGACAAAGACTATCGTCTTTTGTCGACATTTGCAACGAAAGGAGCAGATACACAGCCAATTTTTTTTTCGATTCAATGTCTACGCGTTCGCACCGCTGTGTTGGGGCCTTTTTTTTCTTTTGCACTTGGAGTGGCTTGAGATCCTTCTTGCTTTTATCTCACCCTTCTTAGGCGCCGTCATTGACGCGTTGATTTTTGTCTTGTTTTTTTATCATGAAAATCAATCCACAGTGCGTTTTTAAAACAACACTGGTGCTCTCGGTTATGCGCTTACATTTTGCTTTCAATATGCCTGGGGTTTCTTTTGCACTGAATAATGTGGACACGTATGGGCCACGACAGCAGCTTTAGTCGTTCGGAAGAGCCTGGGCCATGTATACTTCCTGTTCAATCATTCTTTCAAGTGTTTTTGGTCGGGCGGTTGAATCGATACAGACAGCCAGACCGAAATATGCGCGCTTATGTACCCAAGGAGGACTGTTGTCTTTAAAAATTCGTAGGACGCTTAATTAAGCTACGCCTTTAAGCGTGGAATGCGATAGTGTTATCGTAATCGGTCATGACGATGACTTCGTATACTGCGCCCGGCAGAGATATATGGAAGAGTATACGTAACACGTGTCATCGTCATCATCATCAGCCTGTCTACGCTCACTGCAGGGCAAAGACCTCTCCCATATAGATCCCCCATTATCCCGGTCCCGTGCCAACTGCGACCAATTTATCCCTGCAAACTTCTTGATCTCCTCTGCGCCTCTAACTTTTTGCCACCCCCTGCCACGCTTGCCTTCTCTAGGGATCCACTCTGTTGCCCTTAATGACCAACGGTTATCTTGCCTTCGCATTACATGCCCTGCCCACGCCCATTTCTTCTTCTTAATTTCTGCTAATATGTCCTTAACACGCGTTTCTTCCCTGACCCACTCCTCTCTCTTCTTGTATCTCGTATCACGTGTATCAGAAGAGAGAGAGAGAGAGAGAAGGCACTTCTTTGCCCTCAGGACATAGAAAACGCGCCCTGCGGCGTATTACCACACCCAAGCGCCGTCTTCATCGTGCCCCCTCGGCGCCCACGAGCGGCTGTAACTTTAGGCTACTGCTTCACCTCTATCTGGTGGGGCACCGCCTTACAACCTTTGGTGTTTGAGTGGGTGCCGCAAGGTTGCGCGGCGAGATTTTGCGGTCACAGTCAACACCACCGACGACGCCGTCTTGTCCGCGCCACGGGGCCCTTAGCACTGCGAGTTAAAATCTCCACGAGCAGCCCACTCACGTCACGGGCGTTCTCCACGCAACCGCAGACGCCGACGACACGCAGCTTGGCTCCCTCGCTCTGCATCTTCGCCCGCGTGAGAACCACCTCGAGGACGGCGCCGCGGCCGGCGTCCGACACCATTTGCATCTGCGTGCCGACAAAGAAGGCGGCAGTGTACGTCGATGCTAAAGGGTTACATGCTCATATCAAGCGCTGTAGCGACAAATAAAGCTCAAGTATGTGCAGAATTCTCGTACTTCGTCATCCCGGTAGAAGCCATTTTATCAGTGGGCTGTGCTAGCGGACCTACAAAATCGACGCAGTCAAAGGATGGACTTGTAACATCACGTGGGCAACTGAGCCCGCAACATTTTTGTTCTTATAAAAATTTTAGACTGGAACATTCAAAAGATTATATACTCCTCTGCGCAGGTGTTCACGCCTGCACACATAGCTCACATAGTCTTTCATTCTTTCTGCTCTGTTGAGCGCATGTTGCACGTCTTCCCCTCCGGTTACCGAGCATTAAATTACACCCTTTCGATTCTGTAACGCTTGGAGGAGCCATCCCGTCCTCTAATCGACGATAAGGTCTCTTATAAATCAACATTTCTCTGGAGCTCTTGTTTCGACCCAGTCTGCCCTTTTTACAGTTGTCTTGGCCTCAAATAACCTATCAAAAATAGTTCTATCGCTTACAAATTAACGCAAAACGAGAAATTCATGCTTTGGTTTTTTCCCATTTTCTCTCAGGTTACGCGAAGCAAGATGTCATAGATCGTAAGCGAAGCTGTGGTTTTACTGTGCGTTCGTCGTTGCATGCATGTTTGTGTATGTACCCACACCACACACCCTGTAACGCAGGAAGGATTACGCTTACATAGTTCGTCAAGCTAGTAAGCCAGCGCGCTTGATGGGGCCATGACGACAAAATACAAGTTTGATTCATTACAAAGACTGCTTTGTCGCGATAACAATGATACTAATTTTACCGCAACTTCGTACTAATAATCGAGATATTAAAGAAAACGTGTGTAGCAGTGGCGACTCCCTAGCCAGTTTCCGGCAACTTTTCAATGACGTCACGGAATCTTGCTGGTGCGATTGGCGGCCGCCAAGCTAACCCATCGCTAAAAACACATGCCTGTCGATATAGTGGGGCCTCTAGTTGCGTTTCATGGCGAAATTTGAATGTCAACGTGCGGTTAACACGCTGATAAAAATGTTTCTAGTGCTCACCCATATTACGTCACTCCTGCCCATAACAAGTCACCGTAGCGCGAAATTGGAAAGTTTTTGAACACTTGTTGCGTTTTTACAGTTAAAAAGCGTCTTTCGCGGCATGGTTGGAGGTAAGCAAGGTACTGAAGCCCGGTTCTTTCAAATTAAACAAAGTTGCATTTTTTCTTCATCATCATCACCACCAGCCGATCTGCGCCCACTGCAGGGCAAAGGCCTCTCCCATGTATCTCCAATTATCCCGGTCCTGTGCTAACTGCGACCAATTTATCCCTGCAAACTTCTTGATCTCATCTGTCCATCTAACCTTTCTGCCGCCCCCTGCAACGCTTGCCTTCTCTAGGGATCCACTCTGTTACCCTTAATGGCCAACGGTTATCTTGCCTTCGCATTACATGCCCTGCACACGTCCATTTCTTCTTCTTAATTTCTACTAACACGTCCTTAACACGCGTTTGTTCCCTGACTCTTCTTGTCCCCTAATGGTACACCTTTCGTCCTCCGTTCCATCGCTCGGCTGAGTCGTCCTCAATTTAAGTCGAACCCTTTCAGTGAGCCTCCAAGTTTCTGCCCCTTCATGGCTTCTCAAGGTGTGCTTCCAGACAGCCCTCAGCCTTGATACGCGGATTCGTTTAGGGCAATGGGCCGCTACCACAATGTTCCCCTTCCATATAGTATCGCTGCCACCGTGCCAAGGCTAGCTCCAATGCGATGATCGCGTGCGCAGTCCTCACCTCGTCCACCAGCACCAACTCGGGGCGCAATTCTGCAGGGAAGCGCCGTGTGGCTCCGTCCCATTTTTCCTGCAAAAAAAAAAAAAGGCAATGAAGGCCAAAGAGGAGACGCTGTTGTCGGAGTGCAGACCATGTCGGCACCGTTTGTCTTGTAGGCACTTTTTTAGATGCGACTGCATCTCATTCACTCGCCTTGTCCATGCAGCGTCGGCGTTGTTGTCGTCCGCCCCTCCCCTATTCTCCTCGCCGTGTGAGCTGCGCTCTCCGCCGCTCACCCCCTCTCCTCTCCGATGCCCCTCTCTCGTCCACACCCCTCCCTCTACACTATAAAAAAAATAATAGTTAGCGGCGCCCGGTTTCGATCCCACGATTCAATGGGAGACCGAGGTACCATTTTTACGAATGCGACGGGCAGAGCGAACCGACAATTTATGTGAGTACGTATTTCTGTCATTTTGAAGTAATGAAGTAGGCAGCAAAAACGCCGACATAATTTCTTTTATATAACTTGTAAATCACCTACTTTATGAGCAGCGGAGAGCGAGCTGGAATATATGTTCAGTGGCCAAATTACACAATAAACAAGGTGAATAAAGGTTCGCTATTCATATAGCTGGCATTTCGTCCTCGGTAGCGCGTACCGCGAGACTATGCTTCGTACGCGCTTCACTCGGGGACGCCGTTCGCAAGCCGCTAGTCTCATCGGCTATAGGCCTCGAGCGCGGCCTGTAGGGGCGCCACTGAAATCCCCCTAGCGGCCCGTTTCGAAAGCAGCCGCGGGAGTCCGCGTCCTGCTCCCCAGTGCCGCCGATGCTTTTGCGGCACGTTCACGACTGAGATTTACCGTTTGCGGGCGTTTGAAATTAATGTTTATGTGAAGCAGTCACTCTGCTCGCAAATGGGGTGTGTTTACGAGAGTGTAAATGTTTCTGACGCGATCTTAGTGTGGTATATTCGGTCTGTATAAGCACCAGGTGTGTGTCACAGGCCAGCGTCGCGGAAGCGGCGTATGATAGAGCCGATTGTAGTTACACTTGACCTGAATTTACTAGCAGTTTCTCCGTAACCACCGGTTCCTCAGATGCTCATTCTACGGCTATACACTACGATTTAAATCGGTTTTGTGCGCTTACATAATCAGCGGAGCACTCATACCTGACAGCACGCCAGTTACGTTTGCCATTATACCTCAGATATTGATCACCACCATTTTCAAGCCAGTCTGTGTTAATTTCGGAAATATTCAACAAAAGTACGATGGACAATGCATAAATAATTATACTCGGGGACCAGCACACGACAGAGTCGTCTTGTCGTGAGGTGAGCGCCCGCAAACATTCATCTGCTACATATATCCTCTGCGAGCAGCGCGGAGACGGGCTTAGAATATAATCCGCGTCCGCGACTAAATGCTTCTTCGAAATATCGTCATATGGCACAGGGAGCGTGCAGAATGAAGCAGAAACTGAAATCAGAGGGCCTTATCACATACAACACTCTTCCAGCGAATGCGTCCGCCGTACGATCAGCTCTCTGTTGAATTAGAAAAACAAAAGGAAAGTGAACGCGAGATTTGTGTGTGTGATTACTAAAACGTAGTTGCTTGATTCCGCTCCGCATTTGTACACAGCGTCCCCCCCCCCCCCCTCTTCCATCGATGTCTAGCGAAATAGCAGTGCATTTAGCGTATAGTTGGTCTAGTGAACCCTACCTGGCTTAAGTTTCGACGAACGTTTTTAGCATGTCAAAAGCTACAGTGTTTTTTTTTTTTTTTCATTTCCGTTACTCGAGCTATTATATTGCTTAATTCCGCACTTGCACAGCATTTATTTTTCCGTGGTTTCATTACCTTCCCTTGGTTCTTGCTACATGGCGAGTGTGGGCACATATTTAACGGCGCACAGGCTTGGAATATACTTAACCTTTTCGCATGGTTTATATTCTTATAAAAGGCATAAGTTATTGTCCAGTATTTGGGTAATCACATCCCCGAAACATATTTTTCTGCGACGTATATATTCGAATCGAAGCCGCATTCGTTGTCCACGCTGTAAAATGAAGCCAACCTGTAATTGTGCCAGTATCAGTTCTAAACGAGGCGATAGTGGAATTCCTTTGTGCCTGATGTTTTGGAGGTGACAGGGGTGATAGTTGCTACCGTCGCCGACGCCCCGAAGAGCGGCGAGGAAGCGCGCTGAACCGCGTCCGCGGGTAGCTCTTGCAGGCGATCGCGTACTCTACGAAGACGCAGCTGCTTTTTAAGTGACCTAAACGTACTCTTTGCCTATAGACGTCACCATAACATGTTTTTTTAGGGCGTAGAAAGGCGAAAAGAAGCGAAACAGAACCAAAACACTGCACGAGCCCCTATCAGCCACGCAGCGCAAATCCCGTCAACGCCACGGAGAAGCGGCGTCAGGCGGCGCAGCGATCGCGAAGTTCGAGGCGTATAAAGGATAAAGCGCAAAACAAACAAATAAAACATTACGCGCAAGTGTTTATCAGGACGCGAGGGCACTTGCACCAAAGCCCTCGCAATCGTCACGTTAGGCCCCAAATGTGCCATCGGGAAGAAAGGAATGCTACAAAGGCGTCGCTATGCGGTGCCTGAGTGACCATTGCAGCACCGCTGCAGGAAGCGAGAAAATCGGCGTGCCTGCGAGTAAAACAGGATGCGCATGCGTGCCGCGCCGGTCTCGACAACAGGCGGCGGACCTCCAGAGAGCGCATCGGTGGCTTTTGCCACGCGCTCGCGTGGTCTGCAAAATTAAGTCCCCGACTGTACACTGAAGGATTAAGAATGTTTTACTCGGGTGTGTAGAGCAAAAATAATTGACTTCAAGCCCAGCCCCTTGGCCAAAAGATGCACATGGTCGCTATATACACCCGTACGCCGTATCTCCAGAGAATTTCATGAACTATACTTTTCGGGTGCTATTAGAGGCGGTATCCAACGGGGAACGTACTTCCGCCAACAGGACTGTGCACACGCAGTACAAAAGAAATGACTCAGCGTGCGAAGAACGGTCGACTGCTCTACGGTCGACAGGTTAGACGATGTACTTGATTTCAAAATGAAAGGGCGATGCGTTATAGGTCCCTTGTATGTAACCGTGGGTACACCTCGTTGCCCTGCACGACGAGACGTGGACTAAAGCTCGCAAGGCGTGCACGCGCCGTCACGCACACCCACATACCATGGCCTCCGCTATCAGGTCTGTCGCCGTGCCGTTGCTGATCGCGGAGGCCGTGCACGAACGTGCACACAAACAACCGCGCGCCGAGCCACGCGCAGGCGCTCCGCCGCACTATCCCAGTGCGCAGACGCAGTGCCCCTATGACATAACACATCCTCTTTCTTTAATGCTATAATGCTACCTGCCGTATCGTTCATTCTCCTCCGGTCGGCGCTCACCTCACCCAAACTTGAAAAACGGGTGACACAAATTTTTCCAATTCAAGCCTCCTATGCTTGCCCATAAGAATTCGACGAACAGGTCGACAGCGACAGCCGAATCGCGTTCGCGCAATGCGCGCGGAACGACCGAAGGTGTGCCACCGCAGTCATAAAAAATCGGGCAGGAGAAAGTTATACGAGTTTAATAATGTAAGGCGTGCCTAGTGCGGGAGGTAAGGGTGAACTCCACCTGTTCAACTAGCAGTCGCTGACCTCACAGCCCTCGCATTCCTTGAAAACGATATGGTGTGATTGCGGGATCACAGGCGCGAACTTCATCATTGTCACCCCTGTAGCTCATTGTTGCGCCTTATACTTCTTCAGCATGGGGGTAGTGCGTATGGATCTCTTCTGTGTAGGCCGCAGCATTGCTATGGGTCTTCAAAGTCCAAGCGATCTTAAATACGACAAACAATGTCAAATTAATCATTTCATGTCTGTTTTACAAACTGTGAAAGTAGGGATTTTAACAGAAACGGCAATGTCTCGGGATTTCGCCGAACCTCGCTTGTCCTAAGGAGCGCCATAGCACTCACGTCGAAGAACCTCGAGCGGTGTGTAGCCAGAGCGGCTACGCCGGTAGCGCGTACTCGAGCATGCCGTCAGTGATACGCACCGGCGTGGTGAGCAGCAGCTGCGCGCCGACCAGCGCCTCGCGGTCGTGCTCGTCGTCCGTGTCGCCCGTGTACTCGGCACAGCGGACGCCCAGGCCGGCCAGCTTGGCGCGCCAGTCGGACAGCCGCTCGCGGCACAGCGCCTTCAGCGGGGCCACTGCGACATGAGGAGGACAGGCTCTGCTACGAAGCTGGAGTAGCCATCGTGAGCCCCTACTTCCTCCGAGCTGAAAAATGGTCCTCCGCGGAAGGGGTGTTCAGCAAAATGTCTCTGCACTCCTCCGTATAACTGCTTTTTAAAGCGAAGCTATAAAAGACTATACTCGAGTACAACTTAAAGAAGCCATGAAGACAAAATACAAGTTTGTTTAATTTGAAAGAACTTGAATTTAGTATCTCACTAAGCTTTATTACAGTCACAAAAGATGTTTTTTAACAAAAAAAAAGCAAGAAGTATTTAAAAACTTTCAAATTTTGCGCCACAGTGGCGTGTTATGAGCAAGAATGACGTCATACGGGCCAACAATGAAACATATGGTCTCCTCGATTTGGCCACACTTTCTGCACCAGTTGAGGCGGTGCAGCACTCTCGCACTCGATTTGCCAGTGCAGCTAGCGCCACCTGCACTTCGGCCCTCGATTTGACGCTGTGCTGCACGAGTTATTCCAGTTATTCTACACTTCTGCACTAGCCTCTGTGCGAGTTCTCGTCTCGTGCAAGGTGCAGCGTGCTTTGGCACGTTTTTTGGTGCGCATCGTAGCAGACGACTCCCGCATGATACTTGTGTCAGTAAACGGGGTAGAAACGCAGCGTTTCCCGTTTTAGACGAGAATGGTCATCACGTGCAATAAGATAGTGCATTTGTGTACGAAACACAAGGTGAGTGCAGGGTGACACCATTTCGAAAAAAAAAAGAAAAAACAACGCGAGCGCGCAAACACGAACCGCAGCAGACGACGGTTCTGCACTTTTGCCCTCGATTCGGCCGCTGCACGGAAAGCGCTAGTGTACGGCTGCACTCGCACTGAAAGAACTGGCGCTGCACTTGCACGACACTTTTGTGAACTAGTGCACAGTGCAGCCAAATCAAGGAGACCTACAATTTTCAGTGCGCTAACTGCACGTTAGCATTCAACTGATGCGGTCAAATGGAACTAACTGATGCGGTCAAATGGAATTAACTCTAACTCACGGGTTCCGCAAGCCTTCCATTGAGATCGTCGGGTTACGCATGCGTTTCACCGAATCACGTCACTTCGTGACAGCCTTTGGGAAACAGCAGTCAGCAGAGCCTCTGAGGTGCCGTCCTGGTGCCACGTATAATGTTGAAGTCGCGAGACTAAAACACGTACGGCCAAAATGCAATCTGATTAGCATGAAACGCTATTCGGAAATCACTTCAAACCGCTCTTGTAATAACCGAAGAGGCGGCTAACTGTACCTTTTGGACGCCCGGTGTCTTCTTTTCCTTGTTCCAAAAGAACAACCTCACCTTTGTAAACTGGATAAGTCTCGCCACAAGGAAGGCAAAATATGCGATCTAAACCTCCGAATTGTCACTATCATCAGCAGGAGCACCAGTAACTTATTTCGTGTCCACTGCAGGATGAAGGCCTGTCTCGCAAACTTCTGACTACTGTTATTGTGAGCTGTCCAAATCCATTCTTTGCCAGCAAAGTTCCTATCGCACCCTATCGCATCCCAGCACTCAGTTATCGGTCTTCCTCCACTTTAAGCTCTGCTCACAGTTAGCAATTGGTTGCCACTTCCTCGCATTACATGCCCAATCCTACTCCATGTAGCTTCGTTAATTTGGACTATGGGTCTAGCAATCGATTTTCCCCCTCCCCCGAATCATGTACCATTAAATGGCATATAGGTCGCCTCAGTGGAACTACCATTTAACACTGCAATTCACCCTAATAGAAGGTGCATGGTCGCAACTCGCAAGGCCCCACAACCTGCGGTGCAATGACCCAGCCTGGGCCTGCGAATTTCTATGACATACTGAAGTGGCATATGAGTGTCGGTACGGGAAAGGACATCCCCGCATTAGCTGATGAGTCGTGATAAGCGGTTAGTCCGGAACCATAGCGAGGCACCAGGCCCCCAACACCCTTCCAGCCGTCGTTGAATCCACAGATCCCCATGAACACCTGCATGTCATTGAGACGTGTTGGAACCGAGAAACAACTATGCCGTCTGAGATGTGATACAGCATACCTGCATATGCATCCACCAAGTCCTCGATGCATATTTACGGATCCCTCGAAACTCAAAATAACATTGCAGTAAGTACCAGGTGCTGCCGTATATACTGGTCGCGAGTCAGCCCGCACTTCAACGGATGTCTTCAACCGCCGTATCGTGTTGTTGCCTGGCGAAAATGCTACTACGATCCGGAATCAACTTGGCGGCAGATCCTTCTCGGCAGAAGAATTCTCTTGTAATTAGATTACTCTCGTTTCCAAGTTATGACGTCGCGCACTCCTGAATTTACTACGCGCCCGGAAACTTAGCAAGGCTACAGTTTACCCAGATGGAGCTATCATGCTTTCATTGGTTCCGGAATTTCGTTTTGCAACTTGTGTTCCGCGCCTCTCCGGGCTTGAACGCGTTGTCCGGCAGACAGGCTCGCCTGCCATGCTGAGCACCTGTGAACTAAATGTACTATACTCTTTTGTGCACGTACCGTAGACAGCCCTTGTCCCCTGTGGGGTCTGCGCCAGCTCTCCGCGCTCGGCGGCCGTCGCCGTGAGGAAGCGCACCAGGGCCATTTCCAGGATGGCCGTCTTGCCCGAGCCCGTCGGGGCGCTCACCACCACGGGCACGTCGCTGTGCAGAACCTGCGGGGTGTGGAGGGAGAGGGAGGGAGAGACAAAGCTTTTGAGGGCAGAGCACATTAGGTGCTCGGCTTGTCGTCGTAGCTGGTCCGCGGTCACGCTATCTAGCCACCGCAGTCACGTGTCGTCACGCACTCAAACAGAGGCTTCGAAAAAGATACCCGCTTGTCCCTCGACTCAGCCTTCCTGCCAAAGGTTGAGAGGGTACTTGAACAAGAGTCTCACCGAGAAAGACTCAGCTAAGTTTGTGGAGCTCGTGCGCACTACGGTGACTAACTTTTTTTTTTCCTTGCTGTTGCTTTTGTTGTTTTGTTTTTTGTTGCTCTTTTTTAACGATTGTATAACGACATGCGATTGCTGCCCGTATTCATGGTTTGCGTTTTGTTGCGGTTGCCAGGTTGTGTTTGTATCTTGTTGTACTGCTTTTTTTTTTTCGCACCATGTTGTATTGCCGCCCCCCCCCCCCCCCCCCTATGTAATACCCTCTTCTAGAGGGCCTTTAGGGGTAACCTGAACAAATAAATATACGCGGAACCGTTAAAAACTTCTGGAACCCCTGGCACTAGGCATACATGTTCCCGGGCCATTATTTAGCGCAAAGTAAACTGCGGGTACAGTTCAGTCAAAACATAGCCACTTAACCCGCAGTCCTCGCGTCTATTTAGTTAGGGTTGCTCATTTAGTTGTTTTTTATTATTGTATGTGGCCGCCGCGAAGAAAACGAAGACGCCGTCCACATGCTACACAATTTGTTGCATTAATTGTAGTCTGGGGTAGCGCATGTAGGACTCATCTGTTGCCTATACTCCATGTACAATATGCGGCACTTCGCGAAATGGCGCAGAAAGGTTCCAGCCCGTGCTAAATGAAAGCACGCACAGAAACTACGGAACTCCCGCTCGAACTGTAGGCAGAACAAGAAACAAAAGGTAAAGAAATTAAAATGCGAGCTTTCCCGGGACAAGGCGCGCGAGCACAGCGAAGGCGGGAAAATCTAACTGCACCGAACAAGCCTCTGTTCACTACCGCAATTAAAAAATAATTCATCAAGAGAAGAGTGAGACAGAGAGGGTAAGAGCGTGAGGGGTGGTAGCAAGGAGCAGAGAACGGCACCACCGCTCCTATGACGAGTCATTGCTCTGCATTGCCGACAGCTTTCACGTTGACTGGAACGGCTATAATTTTTTTAGCATTAGGTACAGGGTGGTACCTTACTTCAGGAATACATGCGCCGTGTTGGCTGTACTGGCCCTCTCAACCAGCAGAAGTTGACCCTGAGAAGTTGACCCTGAGCTGGACAGCAGCACCTCCCACTGCTCAGGGTGTGGGAAAGGGATGGTAGGGCTGGGTTGCGGTCGCACTCCCATATAGAGTCCTTGAGAGTGACTGGCTGGCTTTCGAATTTAGATTGTGTCTCTAATTGTGCCGGTAACAACAGGTGCATCCAGGTTGGATGTGGAAATGTGTTATAGGAGCAGGCGCCGGGGAGGAAAGCAGCGAATAAATTTCATCCAGGTTCCCTAGGTGTTCAGACTGCGGACACTTGTAAAGTAGGGTTCTACACATCCAGCGCCATTCCTAACGCATTGACTGAAACAGTACTCACGTCATCAAGCACACGGGACTGGATCCGGTTGAACAGGGGGAAGCCGCTGAACAGGCACCGGTACGGGGCCGCTGGGATGGGCAGTGGAGTCAGGGAGGTGAATTCGGAACTAGTCCTTTTACGCTGTAACGGGCTGCCCTGGTTGCATGGTGGTGAGAGAAACGCTGTACAGACCAGCATGCTTCCTGTAGCACCGTTGTTTATATCATCCCGCCAACCTCCCACACATGCCCGTTATTCGTCATTGACGTGAAACTATGAGGGGCGTTGAGGGGCGACTGGGAATTGTGGCGAATATGCCTCCTGGCCAGGACTAAAAACTAGGTGTTTAAGGGCCAGAAATGGGAGTGGCCGACTACAACGGACCGCATTAACCGCGGTCTCGTAGTAACACGTGAGTGAATGAGTGAAGTGAGTGAGTGAGTGAGTGAGTGCGTGAGTGAGTGAGTGAGTGAGTGAGTGAGTGAGTGAGTGAGTGAGTGAGTGAGTGAGTGAGTGAGTGAGTGAGTGAGTGAGTGAGTGAGTGAGTGAGTGAGTGAGTGAGTGAGTGAGTGAGTGAGTGAGTGAGTATTTTCCGCGTTTACAAAAACGATATCTTTGTGGCTCAGGTCACGCTGTTTTGCGCTTGGCAAAAGCACATGATACATCTTGACATTACTTTAGTTTTCTCCATATTAATTTTCAGGCCCACGGTTCTACTCTGTCCACTGCGGAAAGCATACATACTTTAGTCCAAACTAAAGTCATGAGCAATAACCTCGGCACAGCACAGCGGTTTTGAGATAGGTGGCGAGGCAGTGGATATATCAACTTAGGCCAAGTTGTGACCCCGATCCAACCATTAGGCCAGATATAATTACAAGGATAAGATTGGGGGTGGAGTGCATACGGCAGACATTCTCCGATAATGAATGGCAGCCTACCATTGTCCTGAAGAAGGAAGTGTATGACAGCTGCATCTCACCGGTATCTCACCTACGGGGCAGAAATTTGGGGAGGCTCACTAGAGGGTTCTGACTTAAATTGAGGACGACTCAGCGAGCCATGGAACGGAAGATGATAGGTGTACATTATGGTACAAAAGAGAGCGGAGGTGAGTCAGGGACAAACACGGTCGTAAACACATATTAGTAGAGATTAAGAAGAAGAAATGGGACGTGGGCATGGCATGTAATGCCCCCCCCCCCCCAAAGACCAAGATAACAGAGTGGATCCCTAGAGAGGGGAAACGTGGGAGGGAGCGGCAGAAAGTTAGATGGGCAGATGAGATCAAGAAGTATTCGGAGATAAATCAGTCGCAGTTAGCACAGGACTGGGATAATTGGAAATTAATTGGAGAGGCATTGCCCTGCAGTGGTCGTAGATAGGCTGGTGATGGTGATTATGATGATTATGGTGATGACATCTTGACAGACCACGTGACCTAGCCGACACTGGTTTGACGTATTTTACCAAACGCGAGGCAGGTCCGCGAATAATAAAGACCTAAAAGCATTGGCGTCTGTACAAAGTTTTCCGAAGCAGAGAGCAGTAAGGGCGGAATTATTGCTCCTAAGAAAGTCAACAGATCCACAAACTGGAATATGTTCGAATAACTTTGACTAACTTGTAAGGGAAACGAACGCCGATGTGCCCCCAGTACGGCTTAACAAAGCAAATAAATATATATACAGTCAAGCGTCCACCCGAGCGATCGCCCACGGCCCCAAGTGTTTTCAAGCTCATTGTGAGTTCAACGGAAGCTGTCGAACAAGAACGTTTTAGTAAATGTTTACGCTGCGTCACGGCCGCCTTTGTGCGTTCCTGCGTGTCGTCGCCAACAGGTTCGGCTACACTTTCGCCACCCTCTACTGCTTTGCGGCACCGCACAGACGTCATGGAGGGTGACGTCGCCATATGTTGGGTCACTGCACCCCTTGACGCCATTTTAAAGAGTTTTAAACTTGTTGTGCCCATGTTGGCCATTTCATGTGTGCATGTCGTCCCTTTCCATTAACTAGGTGGATGGATGCAATCAGAAAATACGGAGGCAAAAAATGCTCTATGGGGCATCGCAGGGCAGGAACGAAACGTGATGACCGGTTTCGTCGTGTGGTGGACCTAAATGGACTGATGTTGTTGTTGTTGATGATGATGATGATGGTGGTCGTGATAGCGGTGGTGGTAGCAGCAGTGGCTTTGTAGCTCTTTTGCGGTTGCCTTGATATGCCGCGCCGTTATGGGATCACGTCACCTGCAGGTTATATCAGTGACGGGCGCACTAACAGGGTTATAATTTGTTGCGGACCGCTTTACCTTAAAGTTAGCTTTCACCATAAATTTTGTGTTGCCTCAATGTTTTCCCAGCGCCCACCACGCACATACTGAACCACAACCGAGTTCTCGCTTTGGAGACAAGAAAGCGCCAAGGATACGTATTTCCTGAACGGAGCGCAGCCCCTGAGCCATCTTGCCAGTGGTGCGAAGGATCCCTGCAAAACACGAGGCATCGTTTAATGAGGTGTAAAGAGAGCCGCGAAATGGCATACGCAGCAGGTATGCCCAGTAACTGGACCGACACTTTTCCACGGTTGAGCACACGTGCAGCCTTTTACCGAGCTCAGCTAAAAATCGATACATCAGCACTGGTGTGGGGCGTGTGCGTTTATATTTACGCCCATGTATCAGAAAAAAATAGAAATAGAAAAATTTAGTTCTTTAACATAAACTAAACTGATAATCAAACATGGCGATTGGGATTACCTCGTTATTCTTAGCGTTTTGGTTATTGACCGGATAGCTAAGCTGAAGGGGTGATTAACTCCTGGCAAAGTGAATATGGGTCGACATATTTTCACACTAAGTTTGTGGGGTGTCCAAAGAAACTGGGGGAAATGAGATTCTGGCCGTCTCAGAAAGAAACAGCATTTAATTTCCGCCAGAATATCTTCAAGTGATTAGGGAACATTACTGCGTCGACATTTCTCGTATTTAAACATAATCATAGGGTTTATAACACAAGATGCCGCCATGCGATTTTCTATAACCCCTTTGCGCGCTCAAAATAATTTGCAAATATGCTTTTTTTCGCAGTGGAACGATCCTACTAACGAAGCTATGATTTTTTTTTCTTGGGTATTTCGCATGTTCTATTGTTTGCTTTGCCTCTTTCGTATATCTATGTATTTACCTGCTCCCACCCTGGAAAAGCCTCGTGAGAAACATTTCCAAAAGTGTGAGTCCGCTCCAATAGACTTGTTTTTCCTTCAAGACAGCTGCGTCGTCTTTGGCTACGTAACTGCGCACACACCGCCGCGCTGTAAGCGGTCTATAATGAACTTTGCCGTATAGAGGTCCATCACATGAACACACCATAAAGGGTCCGAAGTATTCACCAATTAATACATCGACAAGGACAGCTACACCGCTGACTTTCAGACGACGGTACGCCCCTCTGTCGACACCTGAACAATGTCTCCATGACACCAAATCTGATCTCCACCACATCATCTGGTTCTGTCCCAATTCACACGTTAACGCGCATTCATAACCCCTGAAAATAATCCTTCAATTCCCATAAGCCCTCACACTGTCGACACCCCTACCCTCCCAGTCATAGCACAACTATCGATGAATAGCGCTCTTGCACAAGCAGTCAAGAGCCGCGAGTCGGCTCCCCACGACCAACCTAGCCCACAGTACCCTGGTTCGTGCTCTGTGCCGAGAAGGAACTCCATTTGAACAGCCTCCTTCTTAAATTGAATTCGACGAAAACATGAAAGCGTGCGACATGTATGAGGGTGCTCCTCATCCTCGAAGACACATACCGGCCTGTTGCTTCACACTGCCACAGAGCGGCAGCCCCGCTCTCTCCCCACCATCCCTCTCTCCAAATTTGCCTAGAGCCTAGCTCCTCTTCCAATAGAAGTGTTCCTCCTCCTGGGCTTTTCCAGGAAATTTCAAAAGATGCACATAGCATGAATGCAGCGACGCATTTTCAATGGAATAATTGCCCAAAGCCCGCGATTAACGCTTTCGCCTTAACTGACACGAAATTTAAAAGATGGGATAACTATGTAAAAGGCTTTCTTTGTATATGGAGATATCTCTCAGCAAGTTTCACCAGTAACCGTTCAGTATAACATACTTTGAATCCATTTTAACCTTAGCGCGCACGAGACAACTCAGAATGGATGATACCCTTCCGCAATCTGCATCAGCATGACGCCATCTACTCCTCCTGGCCCCAAACTGCCAACGTCAGGGCTCCCGTGACGAGGCCAACGCGCTGGATGCATGCGGTTGGTGTGCGCTGTTCCGCCGTGGGTAACACGTCACGGTTTTGGGATTGACGTCATCCTGCCAGGCGCGTGGAGACCATGGTTGTCCATGGCCGGCCAGGGCGCGCGCGTCCCCGCCGGCAGTGGTGTGACGATAACGGTGACGTCAGGGGCGCCCTCCTTTCATGGCGGCCGCCTCGGCGTTCGTTTCGTCGAAACCGAAACTGACACGAATAAAGGAGGCTGTAAATAATTATCGACCGTCCAACGAGTCAATTCTATGATTAGTGGGCTCGCAGGCACCCATAGCAGCGAAAAAAAATAAACCAAGAAAATTTCGTGTCAGTACTCCTTTAATAGCTGCCTTCCCTTGGCGCTCTCCTCCTATTCCTTTCTGGCGCGTCACATTCCTACCCTCCCTGACCCTCCCCATTTTCTCAACTCTCCCCCCTCCTACGCTCCTCCTCCATCTCCCAGCCCTTCTCCTCCAACCTACTGATTTCTCCACCTTTCCTCCCTTTGGTTTTTCTCCTCTGCTTTTCTATTCCTCGTGCTTTACTCCTTTTCTCATCTCCCTCCTATCACACACTCCTCTCCTATTCTCATTCCTCCTCCCTCCTCCCTACCTTCTTCCCTCCTCTCTCCTCCCTGATCTCTCCTCTCTTCCAATACTTTCCCCACTGTGTATTCTCTCTCCTATCCTTCCCCCACATCTCTGCTCTCCCACGACCCATCTCTCGTTACACTTCGTCCTCCCTCTTCTCCTCTCTCCTATACTCTCGCTCTATCACACGCTCACTCTCCACCTCCTATAGTGTAATCTGCATCACCAATTCACCTTCCGCTCTCTGGTGCACTTCTGATTTTTATATTTATAATCCGCAGTTCACTGAGATTTTTGCGACAAAATTAACTGGCAGAGTTCTTTTCATTGCAATTCACCAAACCTGCGTAAAGAACGTCCATTAAAGACCTTCTAGGCTTTAATGGTCGTTCTAGGCTTTCATAAACAAATCCTGCGGAATTTTAACAAGGTGAAAAGTACTAAAGGAACACATAGCAAAGCCAGGATGGTAGACTGTACGGCGCAAGCCTCACCCTGTCGCATATGCATTAGCACGAGCACACGAAATACCGTACATTTTGTGTAGCTAAATTGTCCTGATAGGCGACGACCACCTTTAGCTGTAGTGAAAGAATTTTATTCTTATTTTATTTATGCCCAACACTATGTTTCCTCAGATTTGGCGAATCAGATACTCGTCATAGGCCCTGAATACGGGATACGGTTCGACGGCATAACAGTAGTATTTAGATATAATGTGTTTATAAGTTGATTGCTTCCAACTAATGCTCACCGTTACTTATATCTGTCTTTCTTTCTCTTGTCTGGGTCAGTTGGTCTATAGAAACGCTGGTTGAACAAAGGATATTCGCAGGTCTGCCGTACCGCAATGGAGTCCACCCCGCACCGTAGCAGACGACTTTGGCGATTGCGAATTACTTTTTTTTGGAGCTAGATAAATGCTTTTAACAAATAAATATTATTTTAAATTCTAAATAAATTATTTTTAGCAGCAGTTTACTAACAATTATTAAAACAAATGAGAAAACTACGATTGAAGAAAGGTATTGTACGTCGCGCCCTCTGTGTTCGCCGGACAGAGATTCTCAAAGATGAGAGAGCCAGAGAAACAATCGTGTGTGAGCGCCATACATATGAGATGGGTTCGGATCTCCTTTAACGTTGGTTTCGCTGCATTAGCGTTGATCCTCCGTATCCTGCTCTAGATCAGCGCTTTCTAAAAGACCATTGTGGCGAGTCTTATCCAGCTGCGTAACGCCTTAATTTAATCTACGTCGTCTCATCCCGGGATGACTGTCCGGCGTGGAGGGAGCTGCGGATAGAAGCAGCGGCGATCAGCCGGGAGCAATTCACGTCAGGAAGGAGGCAGACAACGGTAAGGAGACCGTCCCAGAGCTTCCTGCTTCGTCTCATCGTGCCGTCTCTTCCTCCACGATGTGGCACAATTTTTGTCGCTCACGGCGGCCAAATCGACCTACTGCGAGCGTACGGCTCGCGCAGGGGCAGCTCCGCGCGCGCCGCGCAGTTCGCCGCACCGAGATCCGTGCTATGTTGTTTGGTGTGCTCGGATCAGTAATGGTCGCAGCGCGTAGGCGTGTTCCTAGGATTGCTTGTCACGGAGCGGAGGCGAGGGGGAACGGTATGTTGTCACTCCTCCCGCAGCTGCTGTAGCGGTAACACGAAGTCGTACGTCATCACTGATAAGAGAATTGATCAGCTAGCGGAGTGGCTCGATCGGGTAATAAATCACTTTCGCGTTGCTGATTGTTCGCAGGCACCGAGGTGCGTCGCGCATTTAACCGGTGGCGAAACCCTTTGATGCTGTGTCTTTCCGGGCACTTATGACGCGCCCTGATTATTCTTTCTTTGCAAGTTGTCGGTGTTTATCTGTGAGCAGTACCGGCCTTGTCGAAAGGAGCTGAAGAACGTTTCTACTAGTGACCTTTTACAGAACTTGGTTGCGAAAAATAAATGAATGTGCATCGAAGCCATATATCGTGCGGTCTTCGGGTACGTGTTGACAAAAATATACCTGCGATCGATATATGCTTTTACTTTCCCGATCTATAATGGAGCTGCAGCTGAAGCGCGCTCTCAAAGCTTCACAAAGTATACTACGCGAATGTTATCGCAACAGTTACTGAGGGAATGAACAGGACCCCACCCGGAAGTTTTTGTATATCCGTGAAGTAACGAGTTCCATGATGTGTGCTATGCACATATCCCAATGCGGCAAGCTTTAAAACAGCACTGGATGTACGCTCGAAATCTGTCGTGCCGGCTGCATGTATGTTCGATTCTGTTAGTTGATGAACAATATACGAACCTAACTTCAGTTGCAGTCTAACCACAAAAGTGTTAAATTTTTTCGCATGTCTCATTACATCTCATGCCAAGAAAAACTTGATGAAATGTTACTTGGTAAAGCATATTTCTTTTTACGTTCAGCGTTTACCAGCAGTTTTCAATCTCCTTGAGAAGCACGTTGGGCCATCCAAGTCATGGCTATGCTGGAACGCTGATTGTGTTAGAGCGCATATTTTGGTTTGGTTTGCTAGTTGCATATACAGCAAAACATCATTACAAGAGGCACTCAATTAAGGGACCCGGGAAACATGTCTCTTGTAACCGAAAATTCTAAAAACAGTGCGGAAATGAACATTGCCACTTGATATATAAAAAAGTGGCAATGTTCATTTCCTTTCACAGGAAACAGCACGCCTTCTATATCAGTATCAAAGCGCATTGAAGCAGGTCGGCAAGAAAATTCTCACTATGGCTGAAGAAAATCATTCATAGTACAGGACTGCAGATTGTATTAGCTTCCTTCCCAACTTTGTAGGTGAAGCACTTTTGTAGGTAAACTGCCGACACTTTCTGTCCTACAAGTATACCCTCATCATCACTCTCCTCCTCTGGTTCATCCTCTAGGGCACCATGTACTTGCGCAAGGATCGCATGATCTGTAGGCTCCTTAAACACGCAAGGTCCACATCTGCAGACATAAACCCCTCAAAAGTTTCTGGAACCTCTGCGGTCTCTTCGATGCAGGTTCAAGTTTCATGAAGCTGCCCTGAAGATGCATCTTCAGGGCAGTTTTCCACAAGGTCCTGTATATAGGGTCCCCCTTTCATCGTGTCTCTTCTAAATAGTGAAGAATTTACTCTAGGGAGCCAAAAAAGTTGCCCTTAGTAACAGAGTGTCTCTTGTAACCATGTGTCTTGTATGCAATGTCGCTGACATGGTGAACATAGGAAAACCAACCAAACCATTTTCAAATGTCTCTTATAACCAAGTGTCTCTTATAACAGTGTATGTTGTAACGAGGTTCTACTGTATTCTTGTCAGCATGTCATGTAAAAGATGGTCAATGGTCATCCATTTTGACTGCTTGATGTGTACATAGATTATTAGACTGCTGAAGTGTTGTAGATGATTGGGCCAGACTTGTGCTAACCACCCATTGAAAAAACCTTAAAGGGGCCGACAAAATGCGTTTGGTTCGTCTGAAAGACCGCTTTGTCCTGACGACAATAATAGGAATATAATGGCAAACTTCGAACAAATCATCGAGAAATTAAAGAAAACGTGTGAACCAGTGCCGACTCCCCCCAGCCACTTTCCGGCAACATTTTTCTGGTGTCACAGCATCTTGTTTGTGCGTTAGATTGGCTTCGGTAGGTGGCCTAAGTGTTGTTTTACGATTGGCGGGCCACCTACCTCAGCCTGCCTGCCTGGACTGCTGTAATGAGGCCTCTAGTTTTGTCTGATAGTATCATTTGAATGCGAACGTGCAGTTAAAACACGGACAAAAAGGTTGTTAGTGCTGGCTTATACGACATCACGCGTGCCTGTAATACACCACTGCAGCGTGAGATTTGAAAGCTTTTCAATATTTCCTGCGTTTTTTCTCTTCAAAGAATGTCCTTCGTGGCCAGACTGGAGCCGACCGAGTTACTAAGGGCTAGTTCTTTCAAAGAGAAAAGGTTGTATTTGGTCTTCAGCGCTCCTTTAACCAAATCTTTGTACACTGCTTAAAGCAATGCTAACGCTGGTAGCCATAACATTGATTCAATAACAAGGGTGCAAGCAGTGATAACCAGTGGTGTTAACAGCTAATAATTAAAACAAGTGCAAATTCATTTATTGGTAACATAGCCTTTCTTGGGTTCAGATCAGGTTTGGAGCTGGGCTTCAAAGAATTACCTTGAAATTAACTACTTAAATGTTTACAGGTTAATTTGCTGTACGTTTGTTATTTGTCTTCTGGTGATAATTATTACTAAAAAATGTTAACTGCCAGTTATTACCATAGTATTGCATTTGTTGTGGAGCTGCAAATGACACTGTACTAGCAAATTCTGTTTTTTGTTAGCATTTGGACCTCTTTTAAAAATATTGGAACTTTCCACTTGACGGGTGAGCTGCAACACAGTAGAGGCTAGTTTAGCTGTGTTCGCTCAAAAAGAGACGGTTTAAATGTTTAGTTCTGACGCGACATATGTGGTAGACATACTGCGGCAGAAAGGGTCAAAATTGATCCGCATTATTTTCGCGTTTGTGATTTACAATAGCCACAAAGTCTTGTTCTTACATTGCATAGAGCATCATCTTATTTTTCTGAAGAGTTTTTCAGTAGGTGACTACTGAAGTTGATGTATTTTCCTAAAAATTTCAGGGCAGTGTTGTTATTTTAAGAGGGCGTCTGCATTTTTGCATAGTATTTTCTAGTTTTTTCTCTGTGCACCTTAATTGATTATAAGAAGGGGTTGTCAGGGCTTCCACAGGTGAACATGAATGTGTTCCAGCTTTTTTGTGTGTTCGTGTTAAATTGACTGGTTGCAGCTGCTGGCTAGGGCACGCTGCTGCTACGCTTGACAGGATGTTATGGTACCGGCATTACAACTAGCTTTCAACCAATTAACCCGCCGCGGTGGCTCAGTGGCTAAGGCGTTGGGCTGCTGAGCACGAGGACGTGGGTTCAATTCCCGGCCGTGGCGGCCACTTTTCTGATGGAGGCGAAAAGCAAAAACGTCCGTGTGCACGAGATTTCGGCGCACGTTAAGGATCCCCGGGGAGTCAAAATTAATCCGGAGTCCTCCACTACGGCGTGCCTCATCGCCTGCGTTGTGTTAGACGTTAAACCGTACAATCAATTAGCTTTTGAACAATTCTTTTCTGTATAGCATGTGGGTGTTGGCAAATTGCAAACGCCTTTAAAACAATTTTACTGTAAGTGGCATACTTCACGTGTCACAGTAGTTCACTTGCCAAAACTGCACCAGAAAAACATGGTCGAAATGAGCCCGGCATCGTTGGTGAATTCAGACTTCTCTTTTGCACGCACCAGTACAATGCGTCGTTCGCCCATGTTTACAAGATTTCAGTGCATGCTTTATATTTCCGAGTAGTCAAATCAATCTAAGGCCATCTAAAATGGGGCACCTTTTCACCCAGGTTTAATGTTGGAGCAGCAAAATGCATTTCGATTTGAATGGATTGGTTGAAGTGTCGTTTCGCGAATAGGTGGATGCCCTTTACACCTTTCATCCCCCTCCCCACCCCCCCGACCTCCCCCTTTTCTGCTTGTTTGTCCAACACAGCGCAGGGTGTGAGCATGACCAGCCCAGCAGAGGTGGCCCCCGAGGGCCGTCTTGCGGCGCCGAATCGGAGCCCACCCCGTCGACCACCCGTCACCCAGCTGGAATTCAGACAGGTACGGGACACCCGGCACCCCCACCGGTGGCACCAACCTTTCTCAGCATGCCTATTCCTTTTATGTACCTTAGGTACCTGTTATGTCAGCTGACTGGGTAGTATGTTACTGCTGAACACACAATCGCTGCAGGTTTGATTGGCTGCCATAGAAAAATTTTTCATCTGGAGGTGAAAGACAGAAATGCCATATTTATTTATTAATTTTATTTATTTTATTTTTCTCAAAGGTCCTTGGAAAGGACATTACATGAGGGGTGGGTTTACAAACATTTGAATATTACAAAGGGCAATGTGCATAAAACAGTGAAAACAGCAAACGAATGCCTGCGTAAACAAAGACACAAAAATGTGTGGATACACTCGGAATGTTACGTAACACAGGCAGAATCCTTTACACGGTTGGGGGATATACAATCGCAGTGGTACAAATCATTAGCAACTACAAGTGAACAGCAGATACAAAAGGCCAACCGCGGAACTCAGTACTGGAATTCAACGTACAGTATATGATATGGTTTGAAGCGAAAAAAAAAACAGAGAGAGAGAGAGCACAAAAACAACAAACAAAATGGTCACTCGGGCTCGGAAAGAGTTTTTGGTAACTTTCAGAAAGTTTCTGTATCTTTGGTATTAACGATGTTGTCCAGTAGAAGAACGTTCCAGTCTTTAGCAGTTCGAATACTATATGTAAGGGTTTCAGCAAGTGTCAAAGAACCTCAGGAGGTGTGAGTGAAAGTGCATTGCCCTACATTATGGAGTGCCTCTTAGCCTTGGTCTACATAACCATGTTGCATAAAAGGCTGAATTTTAACTTGATAACATTTGGAGGAGGTACTGCTACTCAGCCGAGAATGAATCTTGTTGCTGTTGCTACCGTTGCTGTTCAGGTCATGCCATGTTGCGCGTGTTCGTGGTACTGTCCATTGCTTTTTGCTGACTGCACTGAAATAAGAGATTCATGGTGTAAGAACTAATTTGGATGGTGCAGCATGAGAGCTGTTGGATGTCTATCGTCATGGCCTTGCTCTTGCAGCAGGTGTAAAGATGAGGAAAGTGGTGGTAACGAAGAGGTTGAGGAGAGGCAGTGTTTCTGTCATCATGATTGTTATTATTGCAGCATACCACAGGCGAGAAACAGATTCCAGCAGGAGAGTGGGAGTAAACATTTTACAGTATGAAATGTTGTACCTTTTGAGAACTCAAATTTAAATTTTAACTGTTAAATAACTACCAAAATATTCAATTTTACAAAGGTAGATTCACTATCTTTGTGTATTTTTACTAGACTGCTGCAACTTCTGGAATTTCATATGGATTATTACCAGTTTTTGTTGGAAGTTGCTGGCTTGTACTTGAGTAGAAGTCTACTGTAACACAGGTATACCTTCAGAAGCACAAGATAAGGCCAGGCCCAAGTGCTGAGCCTCTCAGTGCCTGTGATCTACTAAATTTCCCATCTCTCCGTTTCATGGGGAACATTGTTGGGCACCTTGTCACCTGCTGCCCTCATTGGCTGATGTCACTGGACATCATGTCTTCCTTGTGGGCAACACGTGTTGTTGGTTTGGAAGCGCTGCACCAAGTGTGTCAGATGGGGAATTAGGTGTACAATTTCTCTAATCTCCATGAAGCAATGGAACACCCCGGGCTTTTCAAATTACCATCTCTATATTGAATATCCCCTTCTTCAGCGCTGTCTTCCATGTGGGTTGTGTCGACCCCAGTCGACTTTACTTTGTGGACTGTGGTTGGGAGTGGCCTTCACGAAACCTACATCTTCCTCATCGGGATGGCCACCAGCGCCCAATGTGACGCCTGTGTACGTGGCGGAAGAGACTATAGAGCAAGTGCTGTGTCACTGCCCCGAATACTCTTCAGAGAGGAGCGCTTTCCACCGCGCTCAGTCGATTCGACAGTTGACCACTTACAGTAGAGACTATACTAGGTCATTGGTATCCACCATGGACTTCACAGAAGGCGATGAAAGATTTTCTACGTTTCCTGAGCGAAATGAATTTGCAGGAAAGACTGTAGTGCCCAAAATGGGACTAGAGAGTGTGCCTTCTCACTCCTATCTCTTCCTCTTCTCCCATCCTCTCTGTTATCCCCTTGAACCCCATTCCCCCAGTGCAGGGTAGCAAACTGTGCTCTACACCTGGTTAACCTCCCGGCTTTTCTGTCCTTTCTTTCTCCTCTCCTAATCTGTGCTGTTCGGTACATCCATCCTTGATGGAAAGCAGCTCGAACAGCTCGAAACAGTGGCAAGTCCTGTTTTCTTGTCCTTCGTTTTCTTGTCAATGTTTTTGAGCTGCCTTGCACCAAAGCACTAGTTGGCCCAGGAACTTTTGACCAAAACCGTACTGCACCCGCAGGCGATGCGTGACTTCCGTAGCATGTTCCCCGAGATGGAGGCAGTGGTGATCGAGGCTGTTCTGCGGGCCAATGGTGGAGCTGTCGACGCCAGCATCGACCAGCTGCTGGCCATGGCCACGGACAATGACAACGAGCGGCTCCGCACCGAACTCGAGGCGACGGAGAATGCCGAGGCCCCCCCGCACTACTCGCCCCCGGCACCCACCCCGCCTCCGTCTTACCAGCAGGCCACCTCCACGCACACCACCAACACCACCGGCACAACGGGTAGTGTGGCCGCACCAACACTGGCCAGACTGGGCAAGTCTTGGGGCTCGCATTTTCTGTGGACCGTACCTGTTTTTTTAAATGCAGAGCATTTCAGTAACTCACGATGTCACCCGCGTTGACGTCCGTAGTCGTAGTCCGCACCCCTCCCCCTACACTATATAAAAAAAAAATACTATCCGGCGCCTGGTTTCGATCCCTCGACCCTGCGGGCGGAACGCAATGTACATGGTGCTCTACCCACTGCGCCACAAAGCCGACACAGAATGGGAGGCTACGAACGCGCCTTATATCCTTGACTCATTCAAACTACGTCAAGAAGCTGCTGATACAACGCATTCACTACCACCAACTCCCCAAACACTAAACGTTAACGCAATACACCCACCCCCTATGCGACGCATTTACTCGAGTCCCCCTCGCGGGGAGATGGGCCCAATTTTTTTTCTTTTTATTTATTTCTTCAGCAGTGTACATTTCCAACAGGAGGTGAAAAACCACCTGACAGGGTCCTGGCCCCCTTCCCATGTTAAACATCAATTCAGTTAAGGGGGGACCCTTGTCTTGAGGACATTTTTGTTTGTTTTTTACCTATGTGCCTGAGATTTACGCATTACGTGTATTTTAACGTCCTGAGCACAAATATGCAGTCAGTTTTTATCTATGTGGTGTAAGGGCAGAGTTGTGCAACATGTTACGCCATTCCGTTTTGGGCAATTTTTTCATTATCTACCTATGAAATACTCGAATACTTATTATCCCTTTGTGCTCTAGAAAGACCAAGGAGTGCAACCAGGCCACAGTGGTAATTTTAGCATTGTTTCTCCAATTGCTACAAACTTAATAAATGCCAGGTCATCTATTACCAAAGTTTTCGTAAAATGAACTGCATAAAAAATTGCTTTAGCAAAAAGATATTCTATATTTTTGTGGTTTTATTGCACTGTTCAGTTCATAAGCTTTCAAATGCAGAAAATGATACAAATCTGACCAGTACATCCCAAGATATATTGTACCCGACAGTTGACCTCGTGGGAAAAAAGTTGGTCCTGAGAAAACAAGGCACGAAGTTTGGAAACATAAGTGAAAATGGTTATTTAAGCAACTTCAAAGGGGCAAAACCATCATAAATACTTATGGTACGGCTCTAATATTTTGCAGGCACATTCTTTGGGACCTGTAGGCTGCAAATAAAATTAGTCCCGCCTTAATACATTCAACAGTTCTATCACAGTAACCGGCAGCATATTGCAAAAAGGAAAGCATTGAAGGTGTCCACTTATAACACAGAATATTTCTGCAAATGAAGATAAAAACATGAACATGAGCACTTATCAGTTTACACATTACGAGCCTTACCCTCATGCAGAAATTCTCATCAGTTTACAAGTAACATACACAAAAGCAAATACAAAAGCATAAACCATAATAAACACACACAACCCAAAAGATATAATTTGTACTGAGGTTCATTCTAGGTGATGCGTTTCGGAAGATATCAAAGTAGTTCAAAGTGGTTTCGATCCCCTTTTTTCATGTCCGTAAAACACCCCAAGTACCTTGTATAAAGACATGGATTACTAAGTTATCACAGAAACGTTTGTGTTCACTAAAATTGTCCTGCACTTCTTTTTAAGAGTGGATGGGACGTCATGAAAATTTACACTTACGGGCTTTTACAGGAATGTGTCCCACGAAGGGAGGGGGGGGTCGTGCAAAGTAATGTAATGCGACTTGTTGAAAGCGCAAAGTAGGTACCAGCTTGTGGGCCTTAACAGAAATGTGTCTCCACAGGAGGGTATGGAAAAAGTAATGTACAGACCTGTTCAAGAAAGGGATTGGCTGAAGCTATCTTGGTAGAAAAAGGGCAGGACGAACGTTTGGTTGCTTGAACAAGGGGAATGGCTTTCAAAAAGTTCACGACTTCTGTTCGGGACCCACTCTTGGAATGTTTATATATCAGGCCTGGCTTGAGCAGCAGCCATTGTTCAGCCTATGTCTTGCATCCTCAGACGAGAGGTAGTATACCTGTGTGAATGTAACAATGCCCACAGGGTCTGCCTATTTTTATCTCCAGTCCTGCATTCTGCTGACTCCTCCTCTTACAAAGCTATCCCTTGTTTTTATTCAGAGCAGGGTTGGGTAGTTACAGCGTTGGTGACTTTGCTTGCCAAAGGTGTACCATTGAGTATTGTGTGGGCGGGCTAAAAGAGAGGGCTTTCCCTGGCATCGTGAAAAGAATTCTCTCGATTCTAGATTTTTTGTTGAGAATTGAAAAGTAGTGAACAAGAAGTGTGCCTTTAGGTACACTCGGCACCCTGCCAAGCAAATGTACAAGAGCAGCTGTCTCCGGACCTACCTTTCGCACGTATCCTCCATTCAGAAAAACATATACTGCTTTGGAGCAGTTGCCATGTGTGTTTCCTTTGAATTGATAAGTTGATTGCTGTGGACATAGGCCAGAATTGTTTTACAGTTTGATGGAAAGCAAAAAAGTACCGTATTTACCCGATTCTAACGCGCACTTTTTTTCCGACAAAATAGGCCGAAAATTCGAATGCGCGTTAGAATCGGATACAAAACCGAAACTGCTGAAACAACGGAATTTTCGACCCACCCATCGCCATCTCCATCTCAAGATGGCTCCAAAGCTTTTAGCAACGATTTTTGGACGCAGCAAGTATTCTATAGCTGCAAGCCTAGGCGCCTAGGTTTTTCTATCGGCGTTCACACAAATCGTCAGATCGTTTCCCTTGCGCGCTTGATAACACCAATGGCAGCAGCGGCTCCCACGCGTTAAAAACGAGCGGTCGGCTGAAGCGTGTACCTCTGGAGAAGCTCTCGGGATGGGCGTGCGAGGCATGGGCCATGATCCCATCGACCATGGTTGAACGTTCGTTCAGAAGTGTGGCATCGCGAACGCGCTTGAAGGCACCGAGGCCGAGATGTTGTGGTCAGCGGAGAGCGACGAGGAGTGAGATGAGTAAGATCACTTCGGGATATAAATCGCCCGTTTCTGTCGCATGCATTTGTCTGGGTCACAAAGTTCCGTGCGTGTTACAATCGGAGGTGCAAGTTTTTTCGGTTTTTTTGCCAGGAAAATCGGGTGCGCGTTAGAATTGGGGGCGCGTTAGAATCGGGTAAATACAGTACCTGCTGATATGCCATGACCAAAAGCTGGCTTTTGTGATACATGCTCAAAAATTTGAAGTGATTCAACCGCACAAAAGGGTCGCATTACATGAGTAGTATTGCACTATGCTCCACAATTGGAAGGTGTAAAACCTACAATAAGCAGCACGAGTGAGACATCCGATCCCGTCTGACCATGGCCAGAGTTTAAGTTAAGAGGCCAAGAGAAAACAACTGTGATGCCTGCCGCAGATGAGCTCCGAGCGATTTGCCTGGGCTGAGCTGTTTTTGTTTAGACGATTGGCCTCACTCGGTTTCAGGCCCCCGTCCTTAGGAGCCCGCGAGGAAGCCCGGGCCTGGAAGCCTCCCCTGCTGGGCCCCCTACCGCCTGGATTCCTCCGCATCAGCCGACCGCACCACCGGCCCAGCAGCCCACCCCAGCCTCAGGTAGGCTGCCACTGTCGAGCATTCGTAGCAGCGGGCAACGTGTTCTGGTGGATACAGACTTGAGTGAGCATGTCGAACAAAAACTGTGCGGAATTCTTTTTTTCTTTGCTTCGAGGCCGCTGAAGGCATACAGATAGTAATGTAGGTTAGTAACACAGTACAGCCCACTTATAGAGAATCCGTTTTTAACGAAATTCTGGCTATGAAGAACAAATCTTCCTTTCCTGTTACCATTCGGATACATGTATTTTATGTCTGTAGCGAATCATAAATTGGAAATGAGGGGCTTGGTGAAATAAGACAGAAAATAAGGGTTGCAGTTCAGAAAACCTCGGAAAGCAAAGGGGTGAATGCGGCAGGACATAGAAACAGACGAAGAATTTTTTGAGTCAGAAAGAAAGTGGTGAAAAAATTGCCGCCGGGTGGGATCCGAACCCACGACCTCCAGAATACCGGTCTGGTCTCCCCTTTGCTTTCCGAGGTTTTCTTGACTGTCAACGCTTATTCTGTATTTTATGTCCAGATATAGCGAAAAACGGATATAACGAAGTGGTTTCGGTTTCCAGATGTGTTCGTTATAAGCAGGCTGGACTATATAAGCAATGTAGTCCATTGTAGTTATAAGCAATGTAAGTGACCCCCCTCTCCCCTCGCGCAGGCGGTGGAGCTGAGTGCGGTGGTGCTGCAGCAGCGCATGGCGGAGAACGCCCGCCAGCAGCGGCGCCTGTCGGCCGGCGGCGGGGGCGGGGTGGGCGGGGGAAACGCGGAGGCGGACGCCCAGCTGCTGGAGGACGAGCGCATGGCCATCCTGCTGCAAAACCAGGAGTTTGTGCGGCAGCTGCAGAGCGACCCGGACTTCGTGCGCACACTCAACCGCGGTGGGTCGCTCGCGGGACTGCCCGTCTCTCTGTCTGTCTCCTCGCTGCACCTTTTCGTCTTGCTGTTAAATCAAAGACGGAGGAGTCACAGTGGCATCATTCCTGTGGCTGGAGAAGTTAAGCGATGCGATCCATGAGGTGGAGCGGTTTCAGCTTGAGCTGTGGACGTGTAGACCGTAAATTAACGCATCACTGACGATTGGCAGCAAGTGGGCCGTGCATTTCAGCCTCACTCGTAAAAGCTACTTACCAAGCCTAGACACATTGTTCTGTACTCATAGGCACATGAATGGCCCCTACGAGAGCACCTGTCCCCAATCTCGGATTTGAAGGCATCACAAATTGTGCTGTTAAGTCCAAGGAGACACTGCACCCATGACTGGGAATGATGCCAGCCAACTTTTCCGAGTGGAGTCATGTGCTGTTCGACATGGTGTAGAAAAGAGAGTGATGCGAAATAGTGTAGGGCCGAGCTGTGATTCTGTGAGGTGCACTTTTCAGGATGTTACGTTCACGTTTTGTTGCTCCTCGCGTTTGCAGTTATCATTTTCAAGTTTACTGGGGAACCATTACCACCAAGTTGTGTTCATGTTTTTTTAAATCTAGGCGTGAACCTGTTTCTTACTCTTGACACCTCTAGGTTTGACATCGGGCACAAGAACAATGCACCGCTGGAGAGTATAATCTTGGGATCCAAGTTGTTGCTGCGCACATACGAGTTTTACAGGTTGTCACAAGTGGGAAACGTTAGTGCAGCATTGAAACTTTAGGCAGGAATATCGTATAAGTCGGAATATAGGTCGACCCCCTACCTTGCGGCCGAAAAATGGCAAAAAAAAAGTTAGGCACACAACGTCATTTTATTTGAAGAAGGGCTTGCGTTCGGGCTAGTTGGTATTCCATAACGTTCATTTTAAGCGCAGAAAAATTAAAAAATTAAAAAGGCTTAAAAAATTTTAAGCTTTGTCCGATAAGGAGGCAGCTTTCTTAAAGAAGAACTGGTCGTGGTAATGACTAGCTGACACGTGTGGGACAGCGGCAAGCGATTCCGTTATTTTAATCTGTGTGTAATCGTAACCTCTTCTGTATCTCTTGTATTTTCGCTGCTATATATTTCCCCTTGTTTCAGTAAAATTCAGTTGGAAGTAGCGCTTGTCCTCGTCTACTGTGTCCCTGTTTTTTTCTGCGCTTAAAATGAACGTTATGAACATCATTTTATTGAAGCGATAAGCATTAGTTTTGTCTAGGGTTACTCATTAGACCCATCTGGTGTCTTGTTGGACAACCGCTTCTGTCTAGCTGCCTCCCACTGAGCAATTCGTCCTCGGCACAGTCTGAGGTAGTGCTTATGGAGCACTTCTTAAATGCCCATAAGACCATGTCATCACGAAGCGAGCAGCAAGCATGGGACACTCATGTCAAACATTGTGAGAGCCGATCTCTGCAGGTGGCCAGGCGTCTTCATGCCAATGACCGGTACATAGGTCGAGGGGTGACTTTTTGGCAAATTTATTGGTAAAAAATCTCAACCTATATTCCGACTTATACAGTAGTTCTTAACTTTTTTTCGTCCTGCCAAAACGTGCAAAGTGCTCTAAAATGGCCAAAATGTTTCTCTCTCGCACTCATTAGAAGCTTACTGATTAAACTGCAATGTGACCTGCATGTGTTTCCATGCTCTCTGCTGCCTTTTCTTCTTTTGTTTTTTCCACAGATGTCAAATTCCACTCCAATCAATTCAGCAGTCACAGCGCAGGTGTATCTGCTGGGTCGCGTGTCGCTTCAGCACATGCTATCGCAGTTGCAAGAATCGTGTACAGAATAAAATCTGAAGGCATAAATAGGCCAAGCTGGGAAGCGCATAGCCTCATAAAGCAAATGTTCAGCCTATTCGCCACATGTGTTCTTCAGCAATCAGCTCGGTATTAACCAGCCTAGGAGAACTGACAACCCCTGCATGATCAAAATGAAGGGCTAATTATTATTCCATATGAGCATTATGCCCTTCCATTACTGCTTATACTAAGTGGGTGTGGAACTGTGTGCTCTGTTTTCTCATCTGCTCACAGACATCCAGAATCAGGAGATGGAACGCAGTGCTGGTCTTGTCCCCGATGACGGTAAGGCAACCTTTCTTTTTTCAATGCATGGCACTTCCAAACATTGTCGTAATGGCATTCCCATGCCATGCTGTGAGCCCTTATAGGTCACTGTTCGTCAAGTCACTTTTTTATGGAAAGAACCAGCTGCTAGTGCAGAAAAACTTGCAAGCCCTGACAAATTTTTCTCCCAGCAAGCACCCGTTTTGAGCACTTGCTTGTTGTTTATTTGTGCGCAGTTATTTTTTCTTAAAGTGATCTATCGATTGATTGTGTGATTTAACGAGCCGACGCAACGCTGGCGACGAGGCGCGCCGTAGTGGAGGGCTCCGGATTAATTTTGACCACCTGGGAATTTTTAACGTGCGCAGAAATCTCGTACACATTGGCATTTTTGCTTTTCGCCTCCATCAGAAAAGCGGCCACGTCGGACGGGAATCGAAGCCAAGTCCTCGTGCTCAGCAGCGCAACGCCTTAGCCACTGAGCCACTGCGGAGGTTTTAAGCTGATGTGTCAACTTCCAAACTTTCAGCTGCGCTCCTGTTTTGAGTGCAACGTTAGCAGCAGTGGAACTCCCAGATACGTGTTCCCAGATTATGTGGCACATGCTTTTTCAGAAGTAGCAGCATGTCTGGCAAATTCCCCTCGGGTGTCCAGTGACTGGGAACTCTCAGGAAAAGCTTGGGTGGCTGGGAAAGTTGGGGAATTGCCAGGGAGGTTCGTGAAGAAGCTCACTAAGTTGGGGGAAAAAAATGACTGGAGGTTTGTGAATGTGCGAACTTCATGCTCTGCTTATTGTGTTCGTCTGTCAACTTCATCTGTAGCGTGCTTTTACAAGTAGAGATAGTATAGTTATTTCTAATGTTTAAGAATTCACAAAGACAAAAAAAAAAAATCCAGGGCCATCTCCACTATCGTGAAACCTGGTGAGGGGCGAAGCATGCAGTGTATATAAGTGTATTCTTGGCGCCTTGGCATTTTTGCCAACAAAGATGAAATCATTGGGAGGTAAAGGTATACAGCTTTGCTGCACAAGTCTCTTGTCTTTGTAGCACGAAGCTTTCTAGCGCAAGGTGTAAACAAGTGTCCCGGCGTTTTTTTTAGCATGCGTTATATTATAGCACAAGGCATAAATGGTTTCTGGTGT
This sequence comes from Haemaphysalis longicornis, assembly GCA_013339765.2. Classification (NCBI taxonomy): domain Eukaryota; kingdom Metazoa; phylum Arthropoda; class Arachnida; order Ixodida; family Ixodidae; genus Haemaphysalis; species Haemaphysalis longicornis. The sequence continues at coordinate 126,390 of JABSTR010003623.1, forward strand.
TTTAGTACTGTGACTACATGAGATGACGATTGCGGCGACGACAGGAGACGCCGACCGCCCCAGCCCCCAAGGGGCTTCGCCCCTAAAAGCTTACTTTGCTGCTAGGCACGGGAGTCCTGTCTTCACCACGCTGCACACACTTTTGTGTCAGCTTCTCTGCGTAGTTTCAAAGCTGTGCCAGGAAGCCTCAGGCATGTGACAAAATTTATAAAAAAAACTTTTGCGCATATTCATGCTACGGGATAAGATGTCAAAACCATTCAAGTGATGGGAGTAAAAAGTACAATTTCTATGTTTTCCAAGAGTTCATTGGCGGAGACTGTGGCGGTGAGGGGTGTTTCCAGTCCAGGAGTTTCTGGGTGGTAGCTGTCAGCCGCACTCATGGGCATTGTTGTAGGGTGGAGAATGACCAGTGGAATACAATACACGGGACGTATTGGTGAAAAGGGTTGCGGAGAGACTACTTCAAATACGACAACAAAATAACATCACATCGTCGTAAATGCAAAGGAAAAACAAACAAACAAACGAAAGAGAAAGGTCCTACTGGTTACACAGGGCAGCAGAAAAAGCATTACGAAATTGCTGAAGGGTGAAAGTGAGGTGGACCACAGACAAGGTGCAACTACTGCCAGCACTTAATTCTCTTTCACTCAGGGAATTTTTTTTTTCTTTTTACAGGTTTCCTTTGTACCTGTATTAACTAGTAGTTCCAAGTGACGTTCCTGCTGTAGCATGAGACCCTGTATTGAGGGGCACAGTCTCCTTTTCTGGGTTCCACATTGGCAGTTATTTGACGCTCTTGTGCGGCCGGCTATAGTTACATAATTTGGGCTCCACCGTAGTAAACGGGTTGAGTAAATTCTTCACTTATCTCCAGTGATTACACCCTCATCCCTCATGATTACACCACTTGTGCCACCAAATGACTGTTTTAAGTATTCTTTTTTCACACGTGCCTTGTAGACTGGAATGACCTGGCAAACGATGATTTTTCACAAAGCTCAGTACCTTTATTTGAGTCGCACTTGCTTTAATTGTTGTTGTTGTGTCTTTTCTTTTTTTACCTGCCGTCGACTATGTTTCTGTATAATTCTGTGTCATGTTATGCACTTGTTACAAAGACGTAACCCATCCTGCTAAGATCTCGTTACGAGATCACAGTATCTACAAGTAAATAAATAAATAAATAAACAAACAAACAAATAAATAAATACGCAGGGCGTCCCGCTGAGGCGGCCAGCGAGGAGGAGCCTTGGGTGAGCCTGCCACACACAGAGGAGACGGACGCCGCCTTCCGGGAGCGCCTCAAGAACATGGGCAAAGGTAATCCTGGAAACCTTTCTTTCTCACTTATTGGCACGGGACTCGGGAGCACTTCGCCGCTACGCACAGTTCTGTCGATTGCATTCTAAGCCACAGGGCTGCTTTGTTTCTAGTTCGGAATGGCTGTGAGTTGTGCGAGTTGGTGAAAATTCACTATTAATGATCAGCACACGAAAGACGATACACAAAAAGGGAGCAACGGCCAGGACACCGCGGCCCTGTCCATTACTCCCTTTCGTGTCTCGTTTTCGTGCGCTGATCATTAATGATGACTGCTACGTTTCTGTTGGGATGGTGGTGTGACGGGCCATGGAAGAATCCAGAGGACCGGGGTGTGACGGGCGGTATTGCATTTCCTTGTATTTCTAGTTTAAAAAAATTAATGGTGCCAAAAATATGGACGAAGAATAAACAAGCACAGCATGCAAGGCACAGCTTCTAAGTTAACTGTATTGCTGAAAACTTTATTTTGCAGCTTTCTTTGTTTCTTTATAGTTTGTGTTTCTTGCGCCTTTATTTTTCAGGTATGTTGGACCTTCTTGCCCTCATTAATTAAGCTGTTGTTACTCGTGTATTTTTAGATTCAAAAGCTTTATAACTTTTTTTTATTTCTACACCAATCGTGATCATTCTCTTTGAGTATATCTCTGCATGACATAAAGAAAAGAAGTAGGGCTTGGCAAGTATCTGAAAGAAAGGCGTTTCAGGAGTTGTTTAAATCCGTCATGAGGCTACCAGGTCTGTCTGCAGTGTTCTGAAAGGTGTGTTAACTCTTTCGCTACCGCGCCTATCCAAATCGATCAATTTGATCGATACTTTGGGAGCGCCTTTTCATAGCGTTCGAGGTGTTGCTTGAACAAGTAAAGCTATTCAGAGTTAGATCAGGAAATGGCCTTTCAAAATCAGTTTTTTTTCATTTTTGCAACGGAAACGTGATTTTTGACACGCTTTTGAATCACCTGGGTGTGGCAAAGGGGCATGGTCGTCGCGCGTCAATGCTGCCAACGAAGAATGCGGGCCACTGCGTAATTACTCTGCACCAGCATTTGTTTTTTGCTATCAGGGCGTGAATGGTGAACCAGCAAATGATTTTCAATCGTCAGGTTCGCACTCTGACAGTAATAATCCCAGAAATCGGCTGAAAATGTCAAGCAGTGCCTGGTTGCTAAGCTACTTTATTATTTTAGGCAGTTATATTGCCTTTGTGCACGTTGTTCTAAGTTCTGTGGTAGTTCTACTTACCCCAGGACCATTCGCGAACAGTTTACAGCAGTTTCGGTTCTGTTTCTGCTTTGCGAAATTCATATTTAGCGCTACTACGCTGTTACCCAACTTCAAGGCTACCTGCCATGGCGCCTGGAACGTCCGCGACTGATCCTCGAACAAAGTACGCCGCTCCTGATTTCCCCCCACCCTAACCCAATTTCTGTGATAAGAACTTCAAATGCAAGTCAAAAGATTGCACCCAGTCGCCAGATATCTGTTCCGCCGAGGACAGCGCTTCAAACCGGCCTTACACTGCCAGCTGTTCGCCTTCCAGTTTCGTTTCCATGCGAGGGTGTATCCGGGTGTCTAAAGTTGCTGCTTAGTTGAACTGTCTATTCGGACGGAATCTTCGATAAGTTTTTGCACTGTTTCATTTGAAAACTTAGGTGGCGCTGCAATAGAGGAGGCTTGTTGTGCTGATCTTTTTCATCGCGCAACTGGTACTCGACCAAAGATTGCAGGGCACGATTCTAGCGCATCGTACCTCATTTTTGCGAGCAAGGCTACAATTGCGAGCAAGAAGATGATAGTAAAGCTCAGCTTTATGTTTTGAGAGATAACTGACCGTGACCGTCAACAACCATCAACCACGGCGGTCCGTTTTCAACTTCAAGCATGTTTTTTTCCGCATCGCGTGCTTGTCCCAAATATTGTGCTCGCTTTAAATGCAAAGTCAGTCATTGACAAGGTGTTTTTACGTTATGTGGGGGCAAATTGGTGCCTCTGATAATGTCAAACCGCCAGATTTATTCCAGGGAACCACCCGAAATTGCACATTTTGAATTGGAGGTTGGGCTTCACCGCATGACACTAGCACCGTTCGTGCTAACATATTTTATTTATATCTGACAAACTGTTCCGCACAAGTCGACATTTTTTTAGGGCGTGTTTTTGAAATGACGTTTCCCTACAAATTGTATATTCTAATTTCTTTCTACTACCGGTGGTTTGATATACACAACTCCTTTTTTATCATTTTTTTCGACAACTTGACAAAAATTTTGACTTTGATATTTTTTTTCGCAACTATGATATATAAAAACTTTTAAAAAACTGGTGTTATTGGAAAGGCCGTTAAATAATCTGCATTTTGTGTTCCTGTAATTAGTGCCTAACCAATTCTTCTAGCAGGAAAAAAATGTTTTCTTAGAGCCCTAAAAATTGGTCAATTTCCGGCAGTAGCCAAAGAGTTAAAATACGAAGTTTTTAAAATGTTTTTAAATATGTATGTAACGACCATACCCACACCCCATCTTTTTTTCCTTTCACACAACGAGCATGGGTTAGTCTGATGCAGCTTCAATATGTATTAATGGGATGAGGACGATGGAATCACTATGTTGTTTATGTGGAGAAACCTCTCTCCACATTATGGTGTAATATTGTGGGCTATAGGTCACTGTGGAATTGGAGTCTGTGGTCGATTTGCATTTCTGTGGAGGCATTTTCTGCCCCCCCCCCCTTATGACTTTTGTTGTGCCAGACATGGTGATGACGGAAGAAGCAGCTGTTATCGCACAATGCATGCAGCCTTTCTGCTCCACCACACAAAATGTACACTAGTAATATATTTTTGTGTCAATATTGAAGCTGCGTGAAAAATGCCAAACATGCACAAAAGGAAAGCTATGATTAGAATCTGGAGGCTGGCCTCTTACTGGCGCATTATTACGTTTGCCAGAAAGTAGTTAATTTGCCACTAGTTGCCAGGAGTTATTACGTTTGCCAGAAAGTAGTTAATTTGCCAGTAGTTGCCAGGAGTTGCCAGTACAGTAGCAAAGCTAAAAAACAAATGAAAGTAGTATTGTGTGTGTGTGTGTGTGTGCGTGTGTGCGTGCGTGCGTGCATGCATGAATCCAACCTACACATTCATAATTCTGAGAGGAGGGAAGTGCATTGCCGCAAGAATTCCCTCAGTGATGGATACAAAGTTCCTGCTCCCGTACCACATTATTACAAGAACAAAACCCAACGTTGGCACTGAGCTAATGACAGACCACGAGTCATCAATAAGTGACCAAGCAGTGTTTCCGCCATTAAAAAATGAAAAGAACCGACACAATGCTTGCTTGCTGAAGACGACATTCAATTGCTTGTACTGCAAGACATAGTTGTGAATGGCAGTGCAGTGGAGGGACCAGCTGCATGTTCAGTCGCACTGTCACAGGCAGCCCACAAGGCTGCATTCCAGGGGTTTTCCCAGGCATCGAATCAAGGGGGGTGTCTCAATGGCTCTGGTGGGGGGGGGGGTTCATAAACTAGAAAAGCTGTTTTTTTATCCCACTAGTTAAATAATAGACGTCTGTTAACCAAACGCTCATCCCCGTGACGTACGTTTTTCATTTCTCTCTCTCTCTCTCTCTCTCTCTCTATATATATATATATATATATATATATACACATACATACACACCTGAGAGGCGGTGCTTTCTATTCAATCTAAGAAAAAAAAACAAATTTAGAGAAATTCATTTTTTACCATGAAAGGTCCGTATTCAGTTTTTTTTTTTTAAATTTCTCGCCATTTTTCATCGTATAAGGACATTTTCGAACTTGTTACCAGGACCAGTGACGAAATTTGAGTTTTTGAAACTATGTTTAGGTAGTACACGAATTATGCAGCACTTATAAATCAGGCACCGATTGTACGCTCCCGATTTATTAAAACGCCAGGATTAGCTTCCGTAGCGCTTCGCCTCGCCAAATTGCCCATTTTAAATGTACATGCTGAAAGAGCTTCTGCAAAGATGACGGTTGTAAACAAAGAACGGCATCGAATCAATGAAGAAAGTAAATTATATGTGTGTTTATGTGCGGGAGGAAAAGGTCCATACAAGGACTGACAAGAGTGAAATTTGGGGATTCAAGGAGGGTGTCCAGAAAAACTAGGGTGGTCTACACACCCCCCAGGGGGGGTGTAGGGAAATCACTGCTGCATTTTGTGACCGCTCCTTTTCCTTCTTTCCTTTTTCATGCACTGACGCAGCATCCCGGCGCAAGTTTGCCCAACTGGCTCGGCTCTTCCACAGGACCAAGAAGTGCAACTTCCGCCAAATGTATCCTTATTGCGTGCACATTTCGCAGCCCCAGTTGAGCTCCTCAAAACACAAAAAGGCTGCATTCATGGTTTAACATGTGCCATGTACTGCTTTCCCCTTCACAATTTCTAAGGAGTAAGCGGAGCCCAAAGTACCAGCTACCTTCGCAACTGGTGTAACACAAAGCCTCGCTGTGCATGGCTACAACATGACCAAAAGATTGCAGCCTTCCTATGGGACATGGCATGTGACATAGGATTCCGCTTCGAAGACATTCCGTCGGTTCAGTCTCTTTTTCGCTCGTGCACTAGTGCATACCTTGTCTGCGCTGCAGATTTGCCTCTGCCCGAGGCATTTGCTGTATTCCTCTGAGCTCACACCACATTTGGGGTGGCCATTTCTTGTGCTGAAGATGTACGCGCTTCCTTAGCAGTGGCCTCCAGGCTTGGTGACGCGGCCAATCCATCGCGTGACAACCTGCTCCTGCACGAAGACCCTGGGTCTTCGGAAGAAGATGCGGAAGCACGTGCACGCATCAACCAGGAGCAGCGGCCTGCACAGGTGAGCTTTGCTCAACGCTCGACTCGTGAGGTCAACCTGGCGTTCTCGATCCATCCCCATGCGTGCGACTGTTTAAAGGGACCCTGCAACACTCTTTGAGCAGTGCAAGTAAACCTGCGCGACGTTTAGATTACACTGCCAGGAATACCTGAGCCAAATATTACACGTGCACGTGAAGGGGTGAGCGCGCAAATCGATGTGAAAGACTGCGGGAAAAAAAACAAACCGCTCTCTCTTCAGTTGTCCTCATTATGCATGGCCTAAGGGACGTCACATAGGCCATGGCTGCCCGATCGGCTGTCACTGGTCAACTTCGCGGCTGGATTCTCCCATTTCCGTCGTCGTCATCGCTGTGTACGAACCTCTTCTATGCCTGAACCTGTAGGCACAGTTTTGCCGTTTATTTTGTGTTTTGAGTGCGCGCGGAGTTTGAGTGATGAGCTCAATACTTCCCTTTCAACGGGACCACTCGACTACAAACGTTTATTGCTTCAACAACGCCCTACCAGCCCGAGCGCGCACTTGCGAGCAGGCACCCATGCCTGCTTTTTTGTGGCACCAGACCGGAAATAGGCCCCTCCGCGTTGCGGAGAAAAGGAGAAAACTACCCGGCATGTGAAGTATCGAAGGCCGCCGAAGAGAACGCCGCGAGCCGCCCCCCTCTTCGGGAGAGAGCGCGCAGCTTTCGTCGCCTTGTCCGCGTTCGAGTTGAGAGGGAACGATTATGCGCGATTTCTCATCGCCCGTAGTTTCGTTAATTGTGAATGGATTTTCATAATTCTTGTGGGAGGAGATTTCTGGGACAATAGACTTTATCCCAAAATACAGTATTAGTAGTAGATGGCAAGTGTTGCAGGGTTCCTTTAACTGTGAAGTGCTCTCCAGTCTGTTTGGTTAGCAATCTCGCACCAACTGCTCTCAGACTCCATTGTTGGGGAGGTACACTCACGGGCCTTTTACGTAATAGATGGAGATGCAAAAAGCACACACAGAAAGAAAATATGGAAGGTTTGCGTGAGCAAGCAAAGGATCCATTTTGGTTCTGTCTACTGCAAGCTGTCGACCAGGAATTTAAGGGGCATCATATAGCTCAGAAATCACAACTTTTTTTAACCCTTTTACGGTCCAAAACTTTTGCCCACTTTCCGGCCGACCAGGTCCGAAACAATTTTTCCCGTTTCTGGCGACGGAAAAAAAAAAAAAAAACACACACACAACTGTGCAAGAAAAACTCACAGGGTATTTATTTATTTTTTCTTGCATTCTCCTTGCAATGCCTTTATTGATACAGTAAAATCTTGTTAATTTCACCCCCGTTTATGAAATTTCGGTTAATTCGGTCACGGCATCTGGTCCGGTCCAAAATGTGCATTGTTCTGTGACTGAAAACTTTCAATAATTCGGACAGATTCAACCGTGCTTCAGTTAATTTGAACTCCCACTTGAGGTCTGGTCTCGAAAGGGAAGCAGCGGCGGATTCAATTGCGGCTACACTTCGGATATACATTCGGATTCACAGCCGATATCGACAGCGCACCTAAGTAACTTCGAGATCGGATTGTGGCCTTGAGATTTTTATTAAAACATGGTACAAATGAGCTTCAGATCTCGGAGCACAAAAAAAGAAAAAAACACGTGTTGCTGGTTTACTTAAAGTGATGGACAGCGATATCGTTGCCGAGGTTTTGAATGTCGAAGCGCGGGAATCGGCTGATGAGGACCCAAGTGATTCCAGATGAATATCCACGCCACACAATCACAGGGGCTGCGCATGCGTTGGCCATTTCGGAGGACATCTGCATGGTTTGCTCGGACAGTGTGCGCGGACTGAGCCACCTACAGGAACTTCGCAAAATTGTGATTTCCTCACCCATTTCCTCCACGAAGCAAACCGCGATCACAGACTTCTCTAAGAAATAAAAGGCTGATGGTGTTGGAAACATTTTTCGAGTGTTTTGATCGTACCCGCGATGATTGGACTTTAGGAAGAGGCTGCCGCAGCCGGGAATCATCGTACCTGCATCCTTGGGTTCAGCAGCACAATGCCTTAACCACTTAATCACTGCGACGGGTTACTGATGTTCTGCTTTACATTAAAAAAAATTGGCTGGTGATTGCAATACACCCTGATGAGATTTGAGCGCAGCACAGACTGCAGCCTTCTTGGTGACAGTGCATAGCTGCTGCATCTCAGGAAGTGATCGCGTCATCAGGTGTTATCCGTGGCATTATCTTGCAACGCATCACTGCCGCCAAGCACGTCTCACACGGTTTCGGTATACCACCCTCCCCCTCACACTTTTGCCATAATTTCCTCCTCTGGTTTCCTGCCTCTTCTATCTTCGGTGTCCTCTTCATTCGCTCGGTTGCACCGAGGCCAGTGGCAACAGACGACACGAAACTGCAGGAGCGGGTACTTAAGAGCTGGGCTCTTAAAGCACAGGATATAAGGCTACTGAGTTAGACAAATGCCAGCTTTTGTCATTTTATTTCGTAACAAAGAGAGCACACACCATTTGGCAGCGTATTTAAGGGGATACATGTTTGAAAGTGCTTACTCCCAAATGTTTACTGGATGTATGTTTAAAAGCACACGTGTTTAAAGACACTAAACGTATATCTGACTGCAGACCAGTGACTCGGTGCGTGCTTTGCAGCCAATCAAGAGCGGTCCCGGTGGCTCACCCCTTGGTGGCGACAGCCGGTGATCGCCGTCCCCCCTCCAGAGGTCTACCACCTGTGATGCAGTTGAGGCACCCAGAGAGAGCAGCGCCCCCACTATGACCCTTCCCCGGCTCCCGTCAACGTGCACTCTTCCCTGCGCTAGTCGCTGCCTCGCTTCGCACTCTGCAAGCCACGCACCGGGATGTCGGCGTCAGTGGGTCACTGGCAAACACCTGTGGGCGCCCCTCCCTTCCCCAAGGATCTTCAAGCCACTGTGCTGGTCACCCAGGCCGCGCGATTCGGTGACTCTAGAATGACGCTGGATCACTTAGTTAAAGGGACAGACAATCGATTTGTATGGACTGCATGAGCTCTATCCCAGATGACAGGGCATCGCTTGAAACCCTGATGGGGCCCTAGAACATTTGAAAGCGGAATTTTTAGATCTGCCAGCATTAAAGGGGCAATGCAGACAAAACACAAGTTTGGTTCATTCGAAAGACTGCGTCGTTAGAATCATACTGACGCCACTTGTAACGTAAACTTCACTCAAACAAGCCACATAATTAGGAAAAAAGGGAATGGCCATGCGACCCACCAGCTGATTTCCCGCAACAGAACCTATGATGTCATTCAAGCCAGCTCTGCGATTGGCTGAGGTGGCAAAAGCAAGTGCAAATTAGGCACGGCTTATAAGCTTGCCGAACGAGCTGTTTGCGCTAAAATGTAGGGAACATTCTTTTTATAAAAGTAAGAATGGTGGGGTAAACAGTGGAAGTTACGAAAGTACATCTAAACAAAGAAGCACCAATGCATACTGCTGTTGGTACTGCGCGCACTATGCTTGTTTTAGCCGCACAGCACTGCGGCGCTTTGGGGTTATCTCAGACAACACTGGCCGATTGGTGTAAGCGACGGTGTCCTACATGACCGTATTTGTCGAGCGAACACCATGTTTCAAGAAACAAGAATTTTGTACCTTAACAAAAACAAGTCGGGTACAAATACGGTCAACAACAAAGCAAAGGCAGAAAACAGCCCGCCGCGGTATGGTGGCACCATCTACGTTGGCTAACGGTAAACAAGGCTCCGCAGCACACCAAGTTTAGCTTGAAAACCTGTTCTTGTGATGTCATTGCAGACGTAATGAAAACACACGATTTTGCAGGAGAATCAGAACTTTAACTTAATTTGATTAATTTCTCAGTGAATACGGCATCGTTTTCTTCCGGACAAAGGGCACTATAAAACACGAAATTTTTCAAATAAAACAAACTTGTATTTTGTCTGCGTGGCCCTTTAAGCATGCTGCCAAGATGAAGGCTGGATACCACAACAGTGAGCTGTGTGGTAGCATACTTTTAACTGTACGTGACACGAAAACAGGTATTTAGAAACATGTCTCCAGCTAAAACAATGATAAAATGCAGTCTTTCTTATTGCGTTGTGCAGTTTTTTTATCATGCATCGAAACTGACTGAGTTGTTTTTATGCGAATGGTAGTATCACATTTAGACACTTCATGGCACCACCTTTCAGACTTTGGAAAGTTTAGTGCCAACCTAAGAGATTTCTGCCAATTTATTTGGAAAGACCACTATATAAAACGCTGGCTTTTTTACGAGCTAAAGAACTTCACTCGACAATCGGTTGTCTGTCCCTTAAAAAAGCTGTTAAAGCTGTTCGAAACGAGTGAACTCTTCGGGGCCGTAAAGTTCACTTGCTGTGGATAAAAGGAACATAGAGAAAACACACAGTTGCAAGAAATTGTTGATGGTTGATTACACAGGTCATCTGTTTGGTGGCGGGTGTCAGAACGTTTGCCGTTAGCATATTGCGAGGCTGTGTGCCGTATGTACGTAGTATTTGCTGTGTGGAGAAGGTCTGCATGGTAGGGCGTGAGTATTACCTCTGGAAACTGTCATTTAGTGTGAATCACTTCTTTCTGGTGCATACTTTCCAGCCAAGTTGTCTGCTGTTGCAGCACCAAGACAGCTGGGTGCAGCTAAGCTGCTTTAAAATGAAAGACAACCAATTTTTGTCGAGTATATTTTCTTTATCCCAAACAAAAGCGCATTACTTCAAAAGCCTTAAACCCAAAACGGTTTTGCTAACAATAATAACAATAATGTGCAAAATTTCTTATCCTTCTATGTGGTTTTGGGTTGCGCGTTGAAACCGACAGAGTTCTTTATACACAAACGGTAGTGTCACGTTTATACACTACATGGCGCCACCTTCAGGCATCAGAAATTTTAGCGCAAAATTAAAGGTATTTCCGCGTGTTTATTTAGAAATTTCTTTTGGTTACGGCAGTTATAAAACGCTGGCTTTCACATCAGCTATAGGGGTCATGCACTCCACAAAAATCAGTTGTCTGTCCCTCTGGATTGGTTCATGGTTGGCAAAGGCAGTTGGAGCTTAAACAAAACACTCATGCTAGCAAGATGGTGAACAGAGAGTGGAAAGTTGCGTATGTCTGGGTATTTGCTGAGAAATGCGCAATTTTAGACGCATTCTTTATGCTATAAGAGATTAGCGAAAGCTTAAGTGTTGGGGGAATTGAGCCACTGTTCGGAAACTGTAACTCGACTGTGTCACAAGCACCACATCACTATGTCGTTTAGGGAAAAAAAAAAAAAAAAGGATATCTTCTAAACCACGCGTGAGCTTTGACAACAGACCAATACTTCTCAGTGAGAATTGCCAAAAGTATTGTCTGGAATGCTGCGGTCTTTGTTTTACGTCGATGCCACTTTTGGTAAGGTGTGGCAGTTTTCTGTCGGCTAAGTAACGTATTTAGTCGGAACCACTCAAGCCAGCGTGGCATAGGTATAATCTCATTTTATTTAGGTGGAGAGTATATTTCTTTTAGCTAACCGCGTTACTGGGTAAAGCAAGGGGAAGTTGAGTTAGCGGCTACAATTACAGCAGTTGGAACTGTACTCCCAACTCTGGCTAGCGGAAGCCCAGTTCAGTGACTTTGCATGCCCCTTTTTTTATTGCGTTGTGGGTCTAACAGCCTTTACACTGTGGAACAACAGCTAGTGTACCTGTACTGTGTTTTATACTCACTTTTTAGTATTATATTTACTATTATTAGTATTACTATTCTATCAACCGTCGAACTACTAGTCATGGTTTCTCTCTAGTAATTAGTACGAACCTGGGGGTTAAGTGTTTTTTAAACCCGTGGCCCTGACCTCGGCGTGAACATTGCTCATGCTACCGGCATCTTGGGTGTACGTTGTAAACTTTGCTAGTATGTGTTCGCCCAAAAGCCGTGGTTTAGATTTGCAGTTTGTACTACAGTCGAATCCCGCTACAACGAAATTGACGGGACGTGCGAAAAATTTCGTTGAAGCGAAAATTCGTTGAGGCGAAATCTGCCCCAACACACCACGGAAAGGCCAGAAAAATAGCCCCGTGCGTTTCCGCAACATTGGCAGCATAATACAATGTTTAGAAAAAGGAGTGACGCGCAATAACTCATGTTTATTCGGATAACAAACATACCAATGGTTATCTGTTTTTTTCATCACCCAAAGAATGCGTAGATATGCAGGCATGCAGGCGCAAAACGTATCGCTGTACAACAAGGCGTGTCCACCGAGCTGATTACTTGCAGATAGCTGCTAGGCCGTGGGAAGCCCCCCTCTCGCTTGTGGCAGGAGCAGTGCCGTTATCTTATCCTCTGACAGGGCACGGCAGCCACTGACCTTGGCAGCCAAGACGCGCGCGCTTGCATTTAACATGACCGCGCGCTCACGACTAAGATAGGATGACTGGGCTTCAAGACCAAACGCGCAAACATGAGTTTCGCTCTTGGCTATGAAGAATGGTAGAAGGAAAACGGCAAGGACAGCTGCTCGCAACGCATACATGACGGCACCGCGCCAGCAGCGGAGCACATTCATGCAATTTCAACTGGATACGGATTGGCTGTAGCTCTGGGGCTCCGCCTTGGCGAAGCGGGCCTGCGGAGTCAGTATATTATCTCTATGTGCGCCTCGTGTAAAGACGGCCAGCCACATCGTTATCACCATCAAGCAATGGCGTGCGCCTATGAGTTATTTTTTGTTTTGTTTTGGGTGGCGGTGTGGTCGCAACGCGCATTTTCGGTGAAACTAAGCGTCCTGAATGTATAAAAAGTTACAGATAGCTGGCGCTATGCTTATTTTATTGTAAAATAATTGTTCAAACCCAGCCCAAATCATTGAAAATTTCGTTGAAGCGAAAGCAAGCCTGACAAATGGTTCATTGTGGCGAGGACTTGTTGCATTGACTTCTATGGCTAGCTGACGGGGAATTGGAAATATTTCGTTGAAGCGGAAATTTCGTTGAAGCGGCGTTCGTTGTAGCGGGGTTCGACTGTAATGCGCTTCGCGTCGTTGACGTTACTTTTTCCGCACGAATGTGTCTGTTCAACAAGCTGGTTATTTTTTCAATTTTATTTTTGTTGTTTGGAATAGCGATTTGCGCTCTCGCACCTTGAATCTTCGGTGCCAGCACAATTTAAACTACTTAGTATCTATAATTGGTGCAGCTAGAGAAAACGAGAGCGAAAAATTAGCCGCTGGTCACATTGTTTTTGGGCGGGCCACGTAAAAGTCTAGTTGGTATTGCTGTTGCGATGGCTGCGATGGATTAGTTAGGCGAATGCGTGTTTGTGCTTCTAATCTAACCCCTATTAATGCATTTTTAACTATATGTGCAGCTGTTACGGTTTCGTAAACGAGGCCGCCTTTTGCAGGCCCGATGTTCGTGTGGTGTTTTGGTCGCAATTTTATTGTTGGACTGAACATGTACTGAGTATTGTTTTTAATTTTGGATGTTGGGCAGCTTTTATGATATAATCGGCTGTGCTAGCTACTTCTTGTTTGTGCTTTCTGGTGTTTTTACTCATTTGCTGGGGCGTTTTTTTTTTAACAATGGAGCTGTTGAAGCTTGAGCTCGGTCCGTGGAGAACGTCAACAAAAAACTGTCATCATCGGTAAAGTGGAGAGGGTGAAAATTCTGGGACAAATAGTGTGACGGAAAGTGGAGAGCAGGCAAGAAGCCAACGAGCAACTGTAGGGAGTGCACACCTCACGAAAAAGCGCTTCTGTGGACTGGCAGTTGAACACGGGTCCATTGTGTTACGACTCTGTCGTCTGTCCGATTGCGCTATCATTGCATTCAGGGCGTGAAGCATTTCTTTCTTTTGGGTTCGTAGTGCAGGCATTGGCTTTGGACTTTGGCTGAGTTGCGGGGGTCTATGGCAGGTTGGATTTTGTACTTTAGGAGGGTGGATTGTGGACTTTGATTTAACTCAGTTTTCACGGAGAAAGCTACACTTTTTAACTGTCTTCCTCATAAGAAAGAGGCAGACCTAAGAAGGCTAGTGAAGACCACCAGCTCTGCCGTTTCCTCAGCCTTTGCATCTCAATTGCGAAGCTGGCCAAATTTTTCTTGTTTCAATTTCAATTGTTTCAATTTCAATTTTTTCCAATTGTGGCCCATTGTGCTCTGCTGACTGCAAATTTGATTTCCACTATTTTCCTCACTGGCCAATTAATTAAAGCACACAAATGCAATATAAATCTTGTTACGGTGGAATTGAAGGGACCAGGGAAATCTAATAATCTTGTCAAAAATTAGTCTTAACTCGCTATTTATAGCACTGCTTGCCTGTAACAAGAGAGCCACTTTGTTCTCATATCTGAAAATTTGCCTTAAAGCCTATCTAAAGAGAGTTGTAGTCATTGTCTATCATGTTTTTAGGGTAAAGTTTTAAGTCATCATAGGGTGTGTTTTGAGTTTGCCTTGCAATTTTTGTAAATTTTGTTGCTATAAAAAAAGTCAGTTTGAAATCGCCGATGTGGATTATGTGACAACATTGTGGGGATCTTGGGCAGCGTTTGAAAAGCTTTGAGGGCAGTTATCCTATATAAATCAAGCCTCAACAAACACCAAGTTGAAAGTACCCTTGAGTTGTACGAAAATGCTAATTTCGAAGTCTGAGATTTCATCAAACCGCATTGTAAACCAGCGTGCAGCAGTTCTTGAAGCATTTTCTTTTTGCGTTATAGAGCTCTAGAAATGAACTGTACCTCCATTGACTACCTCTAATCAGTGAAATGACGGAGTAAATGAATTAAGCTTCTCATTGTAGCGGTGAATTAGAGTTCAGTTTACTTTGATGTTCTTTCACCCAAGTCAATTTGAACTGGGGCTTGGCATGGCTGCTTTTTAGACAGCGCAAGCAGTTCCACAGTAATTTTATGAAACTTGGCTGAATGTGTAATTTTTTTTATTTATGCTTATCTTTGCCCTGTGGTTCTGTATCATATTGATGTGGTTAAAAATAAGCGCGCCGTTGCCATTGGCAAAGTTGCTTGATGAATCTGACACAGAATTAATTGTGCATTACTTGGTCACAATCTTTTCATTGGAAGTAGTCGTGGGCTAGCCTTGGTCTGGTTCACATTTTAACTACCTAGACAAGGAGACACCATTTCGCGATATTTGACATTTGAAAAAAAAAAAAAAAAAACCTGAACAATACAAGTGAACAATGAGGACGAGGTTGCTTGGGTGACACGACCTGGTACGGGCTTGCATGATTCAGTATTTGAAGCCACTTCGGGCTCGTCTACAGAACTGAGGTTTGGTTGAGTCTGCAGGCCACCCGTGCCCATGAAAGTCTCCGAGCCTCACTGTCACAGTCGATAGCAGTTGCACCTTCAGCTTTTGTTAAGGCTGTCACGGTAATCGTGCTAAATCCTGTGGCAGGAAATGCTGCTTTGAACAATTCAAAGTAGAAGGGAAGAAGAATAAACCTGTACAATAGTCATCACCATAGTCTTTGAAGTAGGCAGTCACACAGGGGACATCAAAAAGCGTTTTGCTTTGCTTTTTAATTTTGTGCCAACAGAAGTTTTGCTCATTCGGCGCATCACACGCAAGAAATATCCTTCACAAAGCTTTACAATACCACCACAAAGTTCATGATTTTGGGCACACTTTTCTATTTTTCTTTTTGTCCAGTGAGCATACTCTGTTGTTTCCATCGACAGCTCGCGGAGTTTGTACAATGACCATGCCTCCCTAACAGTTATAGTGCAGTGATATTATAAACCCAACAACGCGAGTGCATTGGCTCCAATCACGTATTTCTGTTCCAGCTGTTTTCAACTGTGTAATGTTATGGGACACAGCTAAGCACTTGAAGACCGTAGTCGCGTGACTTGCGGTGTGGTTTGTGGATGGAAAGCCCACGAAGGCATCTTAGGGGGGTTCACGGATTTCTTGTTGTACAGTGCGAGCACCTCCCCTTCCCCACGTTCACTTGGCCTTGCCATAAAACACATTTTTTTTTTAAACTTCTTTGCAAAACATGCAGAGGTGAAGCTGGCTTTCCCACACAACACTGAAGCATCGCAGAAATGCCAAGCACGCACGACAGGTAGAATCAAAACAATTTACGAGAAACTTTTACACGCTAGACAAGATTGCTTGGTGACGCCAAACACCCCCCTTCCATGCCCCCTCTCCCCTACTTGTCACTAGTGTACGTATAGTCCCGAAATGTCTATGGCTGGGAACCGCGTGTTTGTGGGGTGCATTTCCTGGGATGTACTAAATACGGGAAGTGAACCTTTTCTTGTGTTCTTTCTTGCAGCCTTTGGATAACAGCCGAGACTGGCAGTCGTGCTCTAGTCAGTACGGCATGTCACTGCAGTCTCGTGTCGCGTTTTTGACCTTCGATACTTCTTGCTTTGTTGCCGCCTGTTCTCTGCTGCTGCTGCTGCGCTAACCACGCTAGGATTTCGGGTGGCCAGTGGTTGACACTGTTTAGGCAGAGATGTCATTAAAGGTCATTGGCACAACTTGTCGCTTCTCGTGGTTTCTTCGAGTGCTTATTTTCTTTTGGCCGACTGAAATGTGTTTGTTGGAAGACAACAGTCACAATCCATCTTTCGGGATGATTTGCGTGTGTCTGGCAAAAAAAAATGCATGCTCGAATTTGAGAGGGTTCACAAGTGCTAACTTGTGGAGTTCACGCAAGCCTTGGTTTACTTGGCATTGTGTCGCTGTCATTACGTCATAAAATGTTGAAATTGCGAATGCACACGGAGCCATTTTATTTCAGCTGGAAGCACGCGACATAACGGAGAGCCTCCTATCACAAAATGCTTCTGCTCAAGCTGGTGAATTTCTGGAAAATTCACGAACTCAGGGCCAGGTTTTTTCTATGCTTCAAGTGTTACAAGCAGAGTATGAGAGGCGTGTGAGTGCAATGATAACCAATGGGAAAATGTTTTCGGTCGGGGTGATGAATTCACAAAATATTTTGCTGGTTGAGGGTGAAATAATTAAAAGATCGCAGGACTTGCCGCAGGCGTAAGTGAGAGCTTAGCAATTCACTTCGTTGTCTGATTATTTCATTTGTTGCGGAGAATATTGTTTGCGCCGCAGCATTTAAGAAATTACTTTTCCAATTTAAGACATTACTTTATCTATTGGAAGTAGTCGCTTTGTAATTGTTTCTTGTTCATTATTCAAGTGCTTTTTTTTTTTTTTTTTGTCAATGCATAAATGCGGGCTAGTTGGTTCGAACTGTGAAACATGGTTAAGTAGTGCGGGACAACAAAGAAGAGACCACACAGAACTAGCGCTTGACATCAACTGCAATTTTTACCACACACAAAAGAAAATATACAGGAACGGCGCATGCGTGAACGTGGCCAAAGCAACAAGAAAAAGAAAAAAATCGCGACGAAGTCAAGTGGTTCATTTTGCTACGCACGTGGCAAGTGTACATTTAGATAATCTATTTCTTTTTTTTTTTTTTTCAACAAACTCGTAGATGCCGTGCTTACACAGTTATCGCCGGATTTCATGAAGCGTGTTGCTTCAAACAATTCACAGCTGGCCTGGTCCTTAAAATAACGCAATATCAGTGTCTTTTCGAAACATGGAACACAGTGTGGAACACACAGGCAGCGGCGGCAATGGTCAGCTAAATGGCCCCCTGCAGCGAGCGCTTGAGAAAGCTCTCGGTGCTCTCAAAGCCTGTCATTAATGCACCTACCTGTCTGCCCTATATAGCATTTTCCACAAGATGGAGTCAATTTGTGTGCAACTTTGTTTTTTTCTTACTTTTTCACTAAGCAGTGACTGGTGTCATCCTCACCTGTGGAGATTCTTGTAACTTCGACTGAAATTTCTATTTCAGTCTGTTTTATAAGCTGTCTACCATGCTGTTTGTGAAGTAGAATGCATGCAATGCCTGGGTAGTGCAAGTCCTGAATTCAAAATAGGTAACAGTGGTTCGGGCGAGCTAAATTTGGTTTGCAATGCCTAAAAGCGAAACACAAGATGTATTGTTGAGAGCAAGAGTCTCGATTCCATGCGAGCGGCGACCGAAACATAATGCAGTGCCACCCAGCGACAGTGCATCTGCTGCTGAGATACTGGCTGTGTGGCCTGTTTTAACTGCACGTATGTTTGTTTGCTCACACGAGTTTATACACTGCTGGTAAACAGTGAGGTCGAAGGGTGTGGCTTCGTCTGCACGTGCGGCTCCTTTTTTTCAAAGGTGGTCCCAGTGAGCGGCTGAATTTGCAGTCGCTATCTGTGCATGCATTAAGGCTTGGCTGTGTTTTTGTTTCCTTTTTTTTTTTATCACTCCTTCATTTATCATTGCTAAGCTTCTCAGACAACCTGGAGCTCAAGAGTAAACGAATGTGTGCTTGGGCATTGTTTAAGTGGAGCGTGTCAGCATGTCACATGTTTGAGTTCGGGATAAGGAGTAACAAAAAAGGCAAACTCATCTAGTACATCACTCTGTGCTAATTACGCCGCTCAGCCTGGCTCGAGCCAGAATGCTTCAAAAAGGCGCGACACACGTGCCGGTGAAGCATCATCAGTTGGTCCTTCTGTCTACCAACAGGGTATCGACTCGAACGAGCCAACAAAGATGAGCGCAGTTAAAATCGACCACATAGTAGATGCCCTTTTATGTGGTGGTGCTGTCGTTAGCCACTTGGGCAGAACCCAGACTTTTGCTCCCAACAGTACAAGCACATACAGGCAGCACGCTACTCACAACTGCTGAAGTGTTCAGTCGTCATTAGCTCACGCCAACTAGTTGGCATCGTTCATTTTCCTGTAAATTTTTTCTCCCTCCTATTTCATTCCCCTCCTCTACATGTAGAAAAAAAGAAAACTCTTTCTAAACCTTATTCCTTCGCGAAAATTCCTTATTAACCATCTTAATGGTCACAAAATCTGGTTGTATCCCAGAATGAAATTCTTCTCACCAAGAAACATTCACTGGATAAAGCTTAGCGGTGCAATCACACCCGGATATACTAATACTGAAGGGAAACTGAAAAAGTTTCAATATATTTGTTGTTCAGTATAGAAAGGTAGGCCTGTAATACCTCGTCCATGGCTATTCCGAAGTCATCTCGCACCTAGCTGGATTTCTTGCCCTTCTCAACCCACTGGACCACTTGAAGTTCATTGCCACATCAAGCATCCGCAGAAAGATGCCATTACTGGCGACGGAAATGGCGATAGTCGAGCAAGCACTTGCCTGCAGCGGCAGTCGGGTTCAGTAACAACTGGAGTAGTTAGATGAGGTGTGCCAGTAGGCTCACCGAAAGTAGTACCACTTGCAGAGGGGACTGAAAGGATGAGCGATTGCAGCAAGCTGTGTGCCTTTTCTGAGGTACATTCTTCCTTTATTGGTGCTCGCGCCAGTGAGTCATTGTTTCGTGTACAGCAGCGCTTGGGCATGTTGCACGAATGTTTGCAACCTGAGAAGCCGTGCTGTTTTATGCATTCACCACATTAAAGTTCTGCCTGGATTGATGAATGCCGACAAACACTTGGCATTGCCCTCCACTCGCTTGAAAAGAAGAACCAAAACACAAATAAAGACATCAATTTGGAGGCACTAAATTTGTTGAATTGTGAGTGACTGGTCAAAACACTTGCAATGATAGCACGGGTTTCTGTATTGGCCTATTTTTGCACATTCCCCACTTTTTTGGTGTACACTACCCTCAGTCAAAGCTTTTTGCATCGTAGAAGGTGTTGTGGCTGCTGAAGAAAGTGTTCTTGACTATTGGAAAAATAAAAAGCCCCAGGTACGTGTCTCAAAGAGATCGAACGAAAAAACCCTCTTCGGTTCACACCCTAAATAATGCTTTTTTTTATCATTTTGGCAATTGAAAAACACAAAAATGAAGGGACCTTTATGGCATACATGCAGTGCAATAGAAAAACCAGCAGTGCTCAGTCGAGCACCCTCTGTAGGAAACTAAAGAAGGCTTGCCAACTACGCATCATCGTTGAGTGGCATCACGGGAAGCGATCACCCTGCCAGGCAAGAATGTTGAAGCCCAGCCTGCACAGGTTTTCATGCTTAGCATTAGATCCAGGCGATAATAGCTGCTCCACACCTCTGGCAAGACGTCCCCTAGGTGACACCCCTATACTTACTCAATCCTACTCGGGGGGGGGGGGGGGGGGGGGGGGGGGGGAGGGGGGGGGGGGGAAATAATAGAAGATCCACTGGTGGATCTTTACATTGAGTGATCGATTGATTGTAGGGTTTTAATGCGCCGACGCAGCGCAGGCGATGAGGCGCACCGTACTGGAGGGCTCCGGATTAATTTTGACCACCTGGGGATCTTTAACGTGCGCCGAAATCTCGTACACACGGGCGTTTTTGCTTTTCGCCTCCATCAGAAAATTACAATGAGTGAACAATCTTGGCCCAATGAGCAGAACTCGCACCAGCATCAAAAGTTCGCAATGTGGCGTTTCTTGCACGTCGTGGCAGTTGTGCTTGGCACTCTAGTGGTCTCAATAGTCGCGTCTGCTCGCTTTAGCAGTGGCATTGGCTCAGCCAGTCGCTCTGCACCTCGAGCATTGCATCACCATCATTCCCATTTGTTCCTCTTCACCGCCTGCATTGGTTGCTGACGACTCTACAACCCATACGAGTGTGCATGCAAGTGTTGACAGGAGCCACAGCACGTGCGCCGAGATGGCATGCAACTGGCGAGCCACGCTTCGGCTTGACGTACCTCCGGCAATGTCGGAAGTGTTGCGACGGCTACTGTCGGCTCTGAACGGCAACTGCCTAGGCCCGTTCACACTTGCAACGAAAGCGAGTGAAAGCGACGAGAATCGTGTCACTTTGTCACGCGTAGACGAAAATTGGTCCCGACCATTCGACAAGCACGCTCGTGGCGCGACAAAGCGACGGGATTCCCGTTGCTTTCGCTCGCTTTCGTCACACAAGTGTGAATTAGCCTTCACTTGCTGCTTTTCTGTTGCTCACTCTGTCGAAAAATCAACACGGAAATTTTTGCCGAGGTGCCCCATTCATTGCTCCCAAAATAATATTCAGAACTGCCGAGACACTTGGCAAATGTGCCCACCACTTGTTTAACTTTGCAAGCTCTGTTTTTCGGTTAATGCAAGATGAACGAAATCGCTTGTAGAATCCTTCTTTCATAACCACTTCACTTTTAAGCCCTGCAATGTGCCATCACAATTTCTCTGCGCTATCCAATCTGTAATGCGCAAACCGCAGCCAGTTTTTAGCAGTGCTAAAATGCCTGGTGCTCCATTTCAGCTTTGAACTAGCGAGCACCCATTCGTCACCAAATAGTTGCCTGTGACTTAAAACAACGTTTGAAGTGTGCTTTTTTGCAATTTCACTGTACATACTTCAGTGAAATGGAAGGATAAAGAGCATTTATGGGAGCACTTAGCAGAAATGGTTTAGTACTGACCAAGTATTTTTTCTTAATGATTGCATTGTTGAGGCAAGGGGGTAGATTCAGCAATAACCCTTGGCCTGATCCACTACTGGGTACAGCATATGCAAAAGGCTACATGAAACAATGACATGATCGCCCTAACTGCTTGCAATGACTCTGCGAAGAATGCAAAAGCTCAACCAGATAAACACATCATGAAACTACTTGCTGTGGTATTTGCCAGGGAACACGTTTCCATTATCCTAGCTGCATCCTCCAGCAGTTGTGAATACCTAGGTACACAGCAACCTCATAGGACGTAAAGACAAGAAAAAATACCACCTCTCCCCTCAATCATTGCAGAGAGAGAGAGAGAGAGAGAGAGAGAGGAGAGGAGAGAGAGAGAGAGAGGAGAGAGGAGAGAGAGAGAGAGAGAGAGAAGTACTGGAAAGAGCAAGTTCTGTCCTGTCAGCGGAAGTGAATTGAAGGTGGTTAATTAAGCCCGGGGTGGGCGTAAGAGACCCAAGCGAGCTCTTGAAGGGGACGTTTTGGTCCCGCCGTGGGTCTTCTTGGAGGAGCAGTCGTCTCGGGGTGATCACGTTGGCAGGGGTGAAGGCCCATTGTTCAAAACTACCACTTCCAGACATTGCGATGAAGTGCAGGGGGGGGGGCAAGTGGCAATGTTGGCATGAGTGGTGTGGTAGCAGGCACCTACCATTTGCATAACGAGGCAATTGCTAAGGAAAACCTCAGCAGCTCTTGGGAGTTTGGGCAGAGAAGAGACTGAAACTGGGAAAACGTTTTTGTTTTTTTAGTGGTTGGGCAGCACTCCACCGAGGTCTTGTGCCACGTGCCACAGCCCCCGACGACGGACTCAACGGGGTTGTTCCCTTGGTTCGGGGCTCCAACGGCCCCTGCTGCTTTGCATGCCCAATGAATCAGACCAACCTGGTCTTCACAGCAGTCGCTGGCTAGCGGTGCCTTCCATTGCTTTGCATTAGGGTTTCCGATTTTGGGCACAGCTGTTGTGCTCTGGCATTCCCATGTGGGTTCTAGTGTGGGTTTTTGATGGCACAATGGACATGCGTCTGCGTATCAAGTGGGATAAATGTTGCTCAGCACGTTTAAGTTTGGGAACGTGCCTGTCTGCAGCTATCTCCAGTCGGTGGCATCTGCCCTCATCAGGGGTTCGTGTGGCGGGGGCGCCTTCCCGATACCCCTGGAGTATGCCAATGTGGCCAAGTATACCAGGGGGACTGGTGTGCGGTTCTTCCACGTCGGAATCGTCAGGTGCCCGGTTTGTAGCATAGCCTCTAGCTACCCTGTCCGCCTCCTCTATTCCCGAGTGCACGGGGGCCCACAGGATTCTGTGCTGGATCTTAGGTGGATGCTCAGGGTGTTGGGGTTCGCCGCCTTCAGCCTGGAAGAGTAAACGAAGTGCGTGGTGGCTTACTCGTCCCTTCAAAAAGTGTCGACAGGCCTTTTGCGAGTCGGAAATTATTGTAAGCGATCGGCCCGTCCAAAAGCCTTCCGCCGCTACCAGAGCGACAGCTAGCTCCTTGGCGTCGGTCACGGAACAATGACATAGCGAGCCACGGGTGACCATATGGTGGTCCGAGTCTTGGACTACAGCCACCCTGGGTCCCTTCCTACGATCTAGTGAGGCTACGTCCACGTACACTGTGTTGTTTTTGGAGGAGAACGTGAGGCGTATGAAGTCAGCTTGTACCTGGTGTCTGCCTTGGGAACTATGGGTGGAGGGTGGTTTTCAAGACGGAGTTGTCCTTCATTGCATGGCATCAAAAGGCAGGCGAAAGTATGGGGGAAGCAGCAAATGGGTCAAAACGCACCCACTTCACTGCCCTCATGATATGGTGCCCTGTCGATCGGGTGTCAGCCATTCTGGCGCAGTGCAGTTATCTGATGAACAACCTTCTGGGCAAGCGGGTTAGTGGTGGTACTTCTTGATTTGTACTGCCTCGAAGGAGTTCGTGTATCTATATTATAGTCAGTGACTGCACCAGGCAATTGAAGATGAGAAGATCCACAGCGTGCGAGATTGCACAAGATGTGTTTCAGTAACATTGAGCTCCAGATTGTAGTCCACGTGGGAGCTGTTAATTGTTGGTTGGTCGAGACACATTTAGGTATAGGCAGACAATGAATGGACACTGGCACGAGTAAAAATATCAACCAACCTGTCACGTTCAATTGCATTGCCCAAGTGCAGCCATTCAATTGACGCACATTTCGTGGGAGCTACGAGGTATGGGTTAAGGCAAGGGGGCAGACAAGCTTGACCGTCCGGTACCTGTAGAGACTGTAAAAGATCCCAAACCACGATCCAAGTTTCTTGATGGGTACAGGGCCATTTTAAGATTTATCTGCATTTGAAAAATTTTGTCCAGGAGAGGAAGTCATACGGTGGTGTGGAATGGAGTGCAGCACGGATGTTTAGAGCAGATGTTGACGACGTGCAGAAGGGCTTGGTGCAAGGTACGAACTGTAAGTCAGCTTGTAGGCTTGGGCCCCATATGGTCCTGATTGCAACTACTTGTGCCAAAGTTTGGGTTGCATTCAACCGGTGCCACCACATTTGCAAGATAGGTGGCAAAATGGTCTGCAGGATGGCTTAATTGCCAGTGACTTTTCATCAGTTGGCCTTGCCAGATCGCAGTGCTATTTTTGCACAATTGCCTCTTTGCGCAGCCCTTTAACGCAGCCTTCATTATCCCTGTTGAGCAAGATGCAATACGCATACATGCAAGTAATACGTGTCCGAACTTTGCACAGAATTATTTCATTGAACAGTGTGCAAACCTTAATTCTTTCAGCTTGTTCGACCAGACCGCATCTGAAAGGGAAGCCATGTTTGAGGCTCCACATCGCTGTTATCACATGCGCAACACTTATCACTACTACACTGCTGCCAACAACTTTTTAACAGTAAAGCTGCTTAGCAAATTGTAATTTTTCGTGTCCCCAGTTAAAAATACCAAGAAATTTCTAAGTGCAAGCACCGCGCGGCCGTTAACAAAACCAAGAAAATGCCTAGTGCTTGTGTGTGCGTGCCTCACGAAAACCGCCCAGCATACACTGTGCATGTTTGTCAAGCCATGAAGCATGCCCACTTAGGAAGGTTGGCCAAGATTGCGGCGACCCCGCGGCAGCTAAATAAACCAAGAAAATGCCTAGCGCTCGTGTGTGCGTGCCTCCGGGCGACCACCCAGTGTCTCCGGTGCACATTTGTCAAGTCAAGCATACCTACCTCAGGAGACTGGCAAAGATTGGCTAAAAAAAGAAAACCTCCAGTGTCTGTCATAATTGTGGCAACACTAGGTCAGAAAAAGAAAGACACACCGTAGTGTACGCCCCACCAAGGTGATGTCCAATGATCATCACTTCCAGAAACACTGAAAGAAGCTCGGACTTGTGGCAACAGTGATGGAGTGAAGGTCGTTGCAGCAGTGAAGGAGCAGCAAATCGGCTGCAATCGTGGACTTTGTCGAAATGGTCGTGACCTCCAAGTCTTGTGCGTTAGCATACCTGCCAGGTTCACTGCGATGGCATTAGGGAGACCCGTCAGTGAAAGGGGGGGGGGGGGGTTAGAAGTAACACAAGAAAATATTTTACTTGCATTTGTAACTTAGTTACAACAGAGCAGGTACCGAACTGTGTCGTTCCAAACTACCAACAACCTACACCACTGGTCACTCGCTAAATATTCAACATGGCTGACGCCGCCCTTTTCAGGAAGTCCTATGAATTACTGTCGCGGCTAACAATGTGTGCCTCTGCGACACTTCGCCAAAAGAACGTGACCGAGGGTTATCAGACATGGATGGTCAGAACAGGGCGTCATTTTTTCCGCTCCGCTCAACTGCCTCTCGCATTCAGTGCTGCTGCGGTACTCACCGGTTCAACTTCTGCACGCGGCCGACGCTTTCTAATCTATTCGCTGATAACGATGTCAAGTACTGTAGGATTGCATTGCATGGTCAGGTAGCTCCAGCACAATGAGGCCATACTTGGAGAAAGATTCAGCGAAACACGGGCAGTTTTCGGAATATTTTTTTACCAATCGTGGAAAACCAATCGTACCATTATTCGGGAGTCTCCCCGATAATTCGGGAAACCTGGCAGGTATGCATTACTGCGAGCTTCCTTCATTTTTTTTTTACTTGCAGCCATTGCCAAAACTTGCAGCAAACATTTCTAAATTCGCGATTTTCTTTTGCACGCACTGCCAAGGTGCTTCTGGTGGACCGATTGCGATTGAGCGGTTTCATTGCACCCTGAAACTTTTCCTAGTGCTCACAGTTCTGAGCAAAATGCTCAAACAAAGCCAAAATGCACATTCACACTGCGCTCTCACCTACTCACCTAGGCCTGCACAAATGCCTTGGGGGCAGATGCCAACCAGTGCACCTCACTCGAGCACCCACTATCAGGTGCGAAGTTCTTGTCCAAATGCACCTGTGAAACATCCGTTCGCACCAATCTTGTACGCTAGCTCGCACAGCGCTGCTGCAATTGCTTTCATTCTTCATGGGACCACGAGGAGAAAGTACACGCTTGGTTCATTCGAAATAGTATTGCTGCACGCGCAGAACAAGTCGTGCGAATTTTAACGCACAGCTCAAGCAAATCTCGATCGGGAAAACAGTGGCTGCTCTTCCACTGCCCACCACTGGAATTAGTGCAATTCGCAGCTGCAACAAAAGCTGCCACCAGAGCAAGATCGCGCAATTGCAGCAGGGCCTCTCGTTCCGTTCGATCAGAAAACTCGAATGGTAGAATGCAGTTAACATGCAAAGTTATTTTGGTACCCCATAAATGTGATCACTCGCAATGCAATATAGCAACAAGTGCATCAATATTAAAGATTTTCCTTCATGTTCATTACGAGAGCCATAATAGAGCTAGACAAGTTATCAAGGAATAGTTTTCTTAATGATTGATTGACTGATCGTAGGGTTTAGCGCGCTGACGCAGCACAGGCAATTAGGCACGCCGTAGTGGAGGGCTCTGGATTAATTGTGACCAACTGGAGTCCTTACAAACGCCGAAATCTTGAGCGCACGGGCGCTTTCGCTTTTCGCCTCAATCAGAAAAGCAGCCGCCATAACTTTCTTTCCAACAAACCAAGGATGTACACCTTTTATCAATATTTTCTAGGGCAATCCTAAGCCTTGTGGACCACAAAACATTCAAAGAATACGCTTTATCTTTAAATGTGAAGAAATTATTTTATGACCGGAAGGAAGGTAGGTGTCAAAAGGCTGAAAAGAGTTTCAGCCTCACCCAAGACGTTATACCTTGTACACTGAATTTTTCACGGGCTCCGCACTTTCGGCTCTGCCTAGAAAATTTCGACAAAGACTAAACACTGACGAAGACTGCACTGTCCTTGTTGGTACCTCCCCTTCGAGTCTGCAGACCTTCATTGAATGGTCTAATAGGACAGTGCCATTTCCAGCACCGCACAGCACGAGCGCGCAAGTGGCCGGTGAAATGAAGCACCCAGTACCGTGTGGCCGCATCCCAGGCAATGGCTTTTACTGTCATATTTCGTTGCATGTCGAGGAAAGGCCTCCCCCCCACACCAACTGAAAGCAGGAACACAGACTTGTTTTCTCTCCTCTGACCCAACTAGTCACTAGAAATGAGACATCAAGGACACGCACACTTTTTTTTCTTCTCCAGCTGCTGGCACGCACACGGGACACAATCCCCCTCCTCCCAGCTGGCAGCACACAGCCTGACAACCGACCGTCTGGTGGGCAGTGGTAGGCAACAGCGACAACGGGCACTATGCTAGCACGCAGCTGAACGGTTTGTGCTTGAGAGCTGATTTGTCGAGACGTCGAGGCATCTTCCCTGCGACGCGAGGAGGCATTGCGGCCAGAGATGGCTGGAAAGTTCTGCACCCGGTTAAGACTAAGCAACAGTACATTTGATCAGCAGTGGCAGTTGGTTGATTATATTACTGACTCTCGTCGTACTCTGTGATCTTGCTCTACGTCCTGTGGGGAGGCCTTTAGGGGTGGGGCAACACGTGTGCAATCTCTGAAAAGATGATGCATTGGGGGCGTGTTCCTTCCCCAAGCTGAAAACTGCATGCACGAACAGACCTTGCACGCTCTTTTCAAAAGACAAAGCTGCCGTTGGATGAAGGTGGAGTGCACTTCGGTCGAGTACAGTGAGCATTTTGAGAGTCGCACCATTATCTCAGCACGGCGGATTGCACATGAACGAACGGCCATCAACAAGGTAGCATTTAAAACAACGATAGCTAAACACTGTGGGAAACAAGGCGGAACATTTCAGCCTCCAAACTTTCCAAGGACGTTCTTGCCACACAGCATGCTGCCCTGTCCATAGCCAAGCCAGTACAGTACTGAAACTGGTAGCCACTAGGGCCCAAAACCTAGCGTCTGGGGTTTTCTCCTCCCCATCTATTGCACCTACTGCGAGCCACTTTCAATATTTCCAGCGCCACAACACGACACATGCTCCTTACAGTGCCCACAAAATATTTCGCAGCTTATTCTCGGCAAGCCATCACCAGGACAAGACACTGGCAAAAGCCACAAATGGCAAGGGAGTATTCAACAGCCTCTGCGGGAACGGCCAGGCTAAAACCGCAGGACTATTTCCGCACCTCTGTTTAGGCACAGCCTTTGAGGCTACCTAGGCTACACCTCACAACGGCAGCACTGCATCAAAGCAAGGGGCACCCTTTGGATCAGGTGATATGCAGGGCCCCCTCAGCTTCGACCCTACAACCCGACGAACACCCAGACGGCAAGTTTAACAACGGGCTAAACAGGACCCAACAAGCGAAGGATGACGACACTCCTCAACTCCGGGAGTCAGATAGGCGCAGCCAACCACCGCCCACCAGACATCGGTGCCCTTCTCTGCCTACCCACCCCCAATTATTAAGCGAGCACACTGTCTTCTCGGGTGGTCGGTCGACGCAGGCGGTGGTGAAGGATGCGGCCAGCAGCAGCAGCAGCAGCTTCTCGGCTAGAGGGACTAGACGGGAGCGGCACAGCGGTGCACTCCCTCTTTTATTGGCGCAGGCAGCACAGGGAGGCACGCCTATCACGACGGTGGCAGCAGCAGAGGAATGTCTTCTTCTTCTTCTTCTCTGGCAAGGAGGAGGGGCCCCCCCGCCCTCCGGGCTGGGCCGCCACCACCCTTAATTTATCATGGCTCCCCCCCCAACCCCTCCCTCCCCCCCCTGATCGCTCCCTCTCTTCGGTTTCCTTGTGTCACTAGAGGTCCTCAACGCGCAAACAACAACAACAACGGTGACTCTGAAAAGACGATGAACCGGCAGCCGCGGCTCCCTTCACTCTTCCCCCTTGGTGCCTCGAACAGAGCCCTTCTTGCGTTGCTGAAACACGAGAGAGAGGACGACGGAATCGTTAGCACCAAGCAATCAACAGTTGCACCAGTGTAAACGTGCGCAATGCAGACAGAGGCACAGAGGTGCGGACTTCAGGCAAGACTAGTGAGTTGGTGGACTGCCACGTGCATGGTAACGCAAATAAGGACAGAACAAACAGAAAAAAATGCAGGACCAGACCCGCTGCTTTTGCCCGCCTATTCAGAAAGCCAACCTAACTTATGCCATAAGCAGCTTTTGGCAACAGTCAGCACAGGACCGTCGTAATTAAAGGCCTGCCCTAGAGAGCCCTTATCAAAGGCACCCTTTTCAGGCAGCTGAGGCAGTTGAAAACGAGGCTACCCAATTGTAATGAGTGTCTTGGGTGTGGGGCCCGGCTCTTGCCCGGTTGGGAAGGACGCGCATATTGCAATGGCTTTAAATCGCTCCCCAGATCAGCCGCATCCCCACGTGGCCAGTCCACATAGACAGCTTCACTCTACGCTTAGCATCAGCATAGGTATTCGATTCACCCGCAGCATAGATAACGATCCATTTCAGAGCTTTCTCCCACACTATCGTACCCTCTACCGTGTGCGTTAAAGGGACCCTGCAACACTTGCCATGGACTACTAGTACTGTATTTTGGGATAAAGTCTATTGTCCCAGAAATCTCCTCCCGCAAGAATTATGAAAATCCGTTCACAATTAACGAAACTACGCGCGATGAGAAATCGCGCATAATCGTTCCCTCTCAACTCGAGCGCAGACAAGGCGACGAAAGCTGCGCGCTCTCTCCCGGAGAGGGGGGCGGCTCGCGGAGTTCTCTTCGGCGGCCTTCGATATATCACATGCCGGGTAGTTTTCTCCTTTTCTCCGCAACGCGGAGGGGCCTATTTCCGGTCTGGCGCCACAAAAAAGCAGGCATGGGTGCCTGCTCGCAAGTGCGCGCTCCGGCTGGTAGGGCGTTTTTGAAGCAATAAACGTTTGTAGTCGAGTGGTCCCGTTGAAAGGGAAGTATTGAGCTCATCACTCAAACTCGGCGCGCACTCAAAACACAAAAGAAACGGCAAAACTGTGCCTACAGGTTCAGGCATAGAAGAGGTTCGTACACAGCGATGACGACGACGGAAATGGGAGAATCCAGCCGCGAAGTTGACCAGTGACAGCCGATCGGGCAGGCATGGCCTATGTGACGTCCCTTAGGCCATGCATAATGAGGACAACTGAAGAGAGAGCGGTTTGTTTTTCCGCGTCTTTCACATCGATTTGCGCGCTCACCGCTTCACGTGCACGTGTAATATTTGGCTCAGGTATTCCTGGCAGTGTAATCTAAACGTCGCGCAGGTTTACTTGTACTGCACAAAGAGTGTTGCAGGGTCCCTTTAACTGTGTTCTTGCCACGAGTTCCATTTTAATCAGCAATAAGGTGTAGCCAGTCCAAGGTTACTTTTCGCTAGTTCCTCTTTGATTTATCTGCTTCAAGTCGCAGCGGCACGGGGCAAGCAAAACACTCCTCCTCCTCCTCTCACTGTTTTTCCCTCTCTGCCTCTTCCCAGTGCGACTAGAGGCGTGCATGTGGGACAACGGGATAACGGTCACCACTGCTGCCTGAGCAACAGCGGCAGTGGTGTTGCTCAGGCAGCCGCGGGGTTTGTGCGGGTGTCAGAACATACTAGAAATATTGTGGCAGCATTCTGAAGCCCACAGAAGATGGGATATATGCCCTATCTACAGCAAGGAATCTCAGCAAGAAGCGATTCTGCCTTGTGTCAACAAAAGGTGAGACACTCGTTTCTTAAAGCGTGAAGTCAATCTGAACAACAGCGCTGGTGTCGTGCAGAGAGCTGTGGTTACGTGCACAGTGTTTGATGTCAACTTTTCCTATGTAGTGTCGTACATCAGTGCTTATCGTCGCACGTCGCGTGTGTGCTCGGTCGCATCTTCGCAACACAAATAAAGTGTTGAAGTGCGATTTCGGCTGCCGCCTTACTGTCCGAGGGACGTATGTCTGCATGGCTGGGCACCATCTTGGCATGGCCTAGCGGGTGGCGCAAAGGGTGCGGGGGCCAGCACCAGAGTGGCGGGGAGAGGCAAGGGGATGAAAGCATAAGCATCAACCCCATCCCCCGTTCTGCGTCTTCTCGCGGTGTTGCCAAGACAATTATTACGCCTCCAAGCTCAAGATGGCAGCGACGTTGCCATGGTAATTACAACTCACTTTTGCCCGCCCAGGCTCACAAGGGGAGGATTAGGCGCTATACCCGGGCTAAGAGGCCGCCGCCAGCTGTAGCTTCAGCTGCCTAATTCAGTTTACGCATGAAAGCAGCACCCCGCTGCCAGCACTTTCATGCGTCGCGTGCCGTGTGGGTGCATACATGGCCAGTGCCTACAAGGCCAGCGTGTGTGCAGAGCACTTTTGCACAAAAACAGCTTTACCCATTTTCTTTAGCCCGATGCACGAAATCTAAGCTTCGCTAACCTATTGTTAGCTATAGAGTGGTTAGCTACATAGCTGTTATTGAGTTGCTGCTGCTCCTGCACAAAATTGGTTAAAGGCAAACTGCACTCAAATTTCCCCTCGGCCAAATTTACTTTGAACGTAAAAAGTACTTGCTAACAAACCAACTGGGACATGGCCGGTAGCCTTGTGAAACGAGTGGTTAATTAATGAGAAGCGTTTGAAAAAGCTCCGCCTCAGGCGACGCTGCACCTGCCGGCGGATCGCACAAACGGCCCTGAGGCAGACTGACATTGCAGCCAGCCCTGCCATTTTTCCTACGGCCAGCGAGAAGAACTGGTCGAGCTCCGCTGGGCGCGTTTCTCCTAGACCTGTGGGGAGTGCAAAGCGTTACGCGCAGGAGTCACTCGCTCACCGGGTGGACTGCCAGTCTGCCCATAATGGCCGCGTTCTTCTGAAATTCGGTTTCGAAATCTCCCACTTCTGATGATTGTTTGCGCCGCGGATATGCGTAGTTCAGCTGCCTTATTTCTTCTCAACCTTTCAACACTTGTAGTGTTTCCTTCCGAATCACCTCAAAAATTCAAGCACGATTTCGGACCAGACCAGTTCACCGGTGCAAAATAAAGCTATTCAGCATTTTCCACACAATGAGTACCAACCGCTGTTTTCCTCGTCACCATGCAGCTTACATATTCGAATGAAGCATTAAAATTGGCGTGTGTGTTATCTTGACAAGGCCATCTTTGAACTGGAGCAAAGTATTTAGTCTTCAGGATCCCTTTGAACCTCTGGTCGTTCAAATCTTTCCGTGCGTCGACGCATCGCCAGCCTTTGCTTGCTACACAAGTTCTTCCACGGCTCCCTCGACCAAGCACCCTACATCATCTTACCGACACGCATATCTCACCTCACTGCCTATTCGTATCAAATGGCCCGCCCACAATCTCACACTACCCCGTTTCCAGCGTCATCTGTCCCTTGTAAAGCAGTGGACTGGAATGGCCTCCCCTTCTGACATCGCAGCCATCACGTGTCCATCAATCTTTGCAGAGGGCACCACAGCACACTGTTCCATTTGAAGACCTGTTCTACCTGTTACCTCACCCTTAAAAACGCCCTACGTTGGGGCCTTTAAAGTAATAAGTGAAGTGAACTCTTGCAGCATCAGTCAAGCAGCAGAAGGAAAACTACACTAAGTGCCAATCGATAACGTCAACCGTCACATTCTGAAGCCGTAGCGCGTTTCACGAACAAAGCTTCAGCTGAAACTGCATCCTTTTCCAATCTTGCTGGCCCAAAAGAAAGCTCCCCTGAAGGCGGCCCCTGACCTAGCTTAAGTGTTCCTTTTCTCGATTAGACCCCCAAAGGTCTACGACGGTAGCTCAGTGAAGCAATAGCATATGAGGTAGCCAGCGAGTGCGACTGCCGCGTCCACCTACCTCGTCCAGCTCCTTTTTGGTTTGCTCCTCGAGTTTGCGGATGTCAGCCATCGTCATGCCGTGCCACCGGTCGATCCAGCAGAACACCTCCCGGTGGAAGTTGAGGAAGATCCGCCGCTCCGTCTGAAACCACACACACACTCAGATTCTGGCTGTGGCCAAGGACTGGCTCAGCTTCTGGCTATGGCCACGGCTATACCTTTACCTTCCTGGCGTACAGGTGGAGATGTTTCGTACCCTCGACGTAAATCCCTCAACGTAACTGGCAGCTGCCAGACGGAAAAGCCACTGCTAGAAATCTTGCCATTCACAGGGGTGAGACAGCTGAATCAGATTTGGGAGCAGTTTTTGGAGCAGCGAAATCTCGATTTTGGAGCAGAAGAACCTTGATTTGGAGCAGAATGATGACATTTATTATGTCACCTTATGAGCCTAAAAATCAAATTTTTGGCAACTCGGAGGGAAGGGGGGGGCACTTTTTAATGGGTTTTGAACGTACATAACACTGAAAACAGCCGTTCAATGAAGTTTTGTCTACTAGAGTATCACAAGGCACGAACTGCACTACGTTAAAGCCATTTATAAATTCCTAGGCGCTATGCATAGATAGCATGGAGTGCCGTTGAAAACATCGAATCGAAAAACTAAGCAATCGTAAGGCATTTTCAATATCATGTGGATGCTGAAATTATTGTTTTTGTGATCCTAGACTCGGCTTTACACACAATTGTAGAGGCATGGCAAAAGTTGCGCAAAGCGAGGTGACAATCTTCGCCCCCCACCAGCCGGCCCATTTCACTCCCCAAGGTGCGCATTCACTACGATCGCAATTTGAATAACATTGGTATGTTTAGCCACCTCCCTCTTGGCATTAAATTTCACTTCAGATAGATAAAGCAGTATTACTAGCGTGCAATTACTAGCCCGCCCCGCTGTCGGCCACTGCTTGAACATTTTGCGGCGATGTAGCCTGCGTCGCCACTTCTGCAGCGTCGATCGTCCCATTGCCGCCGCTCACTCGCTGTTAAAGGCAGCAATAACTCGGCATTTTATTATAACACCGCAATGAGTCTGAAATTTTACTTCAAGCACGCACCGCGCCTCGCACTCGAGGCCGAAACACGGCAAATTCATGGGCCCCACGTTGTTTTTTATGAACTCCCGTTCTTCCGAGTCACGCAACTTCCCTCAACAGATCATACGACTAAATGTAAGCCCAGCCACCCCCATAACCAAAACCACAGTAGAAATCGGCGAAGAGCACTCCGCCTGCACCACGAGCACCTGCTTCGCCCGACGGCCATGTTTTCCAATATTCACCAAACAAAGATGGCGGCGCCCAGTAATGTAATTCCGGAGATACGGCGCTCCAAAAATTGCTGTCTTTCATCAATTTTCACCAGCAGTTCGTCGCCTGAGTACACATACATATTTTTTATACAGGACTTTGCAACTGTTTTCCCTGGGAAAACTTAGAAAACTCACAGAAGATAACATGTGCAACCCGACATGGTGACATTCGAAAAAACTATCTTGGGGACAATTTTATGCGGTTTTTTTATTGAATGATCAATCAATTAAACCTTTCAAAACAGGATCACCTTGGGGGTGCTGGAAAATTATGCCGTCAGTAAGCATTTTCCCCCACTGAAACTGGTGGGAGCGCTAAAATCCTTGGCTCTCAGACTGTTTTGGAGCAGTTTGGCGCAATTTTTGCAATTTTCAAGCTTCTGGAGCAGCCTGGCGCAGGAAAACAAATTTGTATCAAAAGTGCGCAATATGCGCAGCTGTCTCACCCCTGCATTCACAGCTAGCATGAAATCGTTCTTGTTGACCAGAGGCATCTTTGAGGCTTTAGAAAATACCTGTGCCACGTACCTCATAACAACCCCACTCTTTCCACGCCATTTCCCCATTTTCCCTCAGCAATAACTGCCCCTTCCTGTTTGACAGCTTCCAATTGTTTTGGAACAAATTTTTCAATTTCAGGGGCGCTTAAAGACATTTTAAACAACAGCCAAATCTCGTCCAAACGAAATCACATTGAGAGCAAAAATTCATTCGTTATACCCAACATTCCTTATGTAAAGTAGAGAAGCAAACGGCTGGCAATAGAATTGTAGACAAGGTCAGCTTGCAATAGGCCCTTACTATGCACAATAAAACGGAAATACCTCCACTACACTACAAATATATACCATATTTTCCTGTGTATAACCTGCACCCCGAAATGGCACCTACACAGTCTACGCTCGTTACAGTGGATCCGGCAACAACGGACTTCCGGTTACACCAGACCATTTCTGTTGGTTTGTCTGGTCCCCATGCATTTTAAATGGAGACCGCTCCGCTCACAACGGACCCGGATTGATTGATTGTAGGGTTTAACGCGCCGATGCAACGCAGGCGATGAGGCGCGCCGTAGTGGAGGGCTCCGGATTAATTTTGACCACCTGGGGATCTTTATCGTGCGCCGAAATCTCGTACATACGGGCGTTTTTGCTTTTCGCCTCCATCGAAAAGCGGCCGCCGCGGCCGGGAATCGAACCCGCGACCTTGTGCTCAGCAGCGAAACGCCTTAGCCACTGAGCCACCGCGGCGGGTGGACCCGGATTGAGCAGACTATCACCTACAACAGACTAAATTTTAGGCGAAAATTGTTTTGACAGAATGTTTATAGCAGAGTGCCGGCGAAGGGGACCAACTCCATAGGAGCGGTTGTCAGCGTCCGCTGCTGTATGGCCTAGGCCTAACACAGCTCATCCCGCTTCAACCAAAGCTTCCCTTTATTATATCTGACCACTACAACGCATCCGAACGAATAACGATATGACCAGGACATCTTACTTCGCATGGCAACTTACTCTCAACGCAGGAAGAAACTATTCGCCTTGTCTACTCTGCGGGCTGGCTCAGACAGCTGGGGGGAACTGCTTTCTGAATGCAGTGCGCCCGTGCGCAGTAGCCAATATCTGGCTCGTACAGACTTCGGTGCAACAGGCACGTAGCAATGCATTCACTCTGCATCACAGAACGCCTGTTTTATGCGCTTATGCACCCATGTAGTTTGGCCTTCGTGCAACGTTTCAATCAAGGAACTACCACTTGCAAAGGCCTCGATTCTGCACGTTAACCTGGATACTACTTGCAAATCCAAATTGCAAATCCAAAAGAATCCAAAAAACACCTGCCGGTAAAATTTTTGCCGTTTCAAATTTACCCGATCAATTGAAATTTTAGAGGACACAGTGAAAGAAAGGATAGAAGTTCCAAATTTAGAATGTCTGACAAATCACAGAGGCTGCTAAATTGAATTTATCGGCAATAAGTGCTAATGGGCAGCGGTCTTAACTACCCAGAAGACCCACCCCATTGGTTTCTGCGGTCGAGTTCAACTGTTGGCCGGTTACCGTATTTATTCGAATCTAAGCCGATAGTTTTTTTGAAATACTGATATATCAAACTCCAGGGTCGGCTTGGATTTGAGGATTTTGAAACATGCGCCAATTTCCAAGTGAAATTGAGGGAAGTGGCGCGCACCTAGCGCCACCCAGAAAAGAAAGTATTGTAGCCATTACTAGACGAGCCAGTAGCCACTTAAAGGGCCATAGCTGGGGGCGATGCCGCCATTTTGAACTGTGCGGATAGTGGCCTGCGTGCGGTGTGGCGTTCGGTTTTGACAGTGCAATGGCACCAAACAAGCGGTGCCATTATAGTGCCGCTTTTAAAAGAAAAGTTGTTTTAGCCGCGGGGTTGTCATTGAACATTCAAGCCAGGCGGGACTTCGGCGTGGATGAAAAAAATGTCAGTCGTTGGAGGACGCAACGGGAGAGGATATTTGCGTGCGCCGCAACGAGGATGGCATTCAGAGGCAAGCAGCAATCGGGGGCCAGCCTAGATTCGAATAAATACGGTACGCTCCTCCCTAGCTCACCTTCTGGATGAAGGTCTCCACCTTGCTCTGGAGGCCGAACCACTTGAACTCGACCGTGACCAGCTTGTAGGCGCACATGACCGGCTTGACCGTCTTCTGCCAGCCCGGCTTCAGGGGGCCCCGGCCGGTCTTCTTGGACTTGAACGTGGACGGGTCCTCGGTCTCCTTGTAATCCTGAAGGAGAAGGTGACGGGGTGATCCACGTCACGACAGATTCCAAATGTGGGGGGCTTTAATGCACCGAATCTACACCAGGGCTACAAGCATGCTGTTTTGGAGGGATTCGAAATTATTCCGACCTCCTGGGAGATCTTTTTAAAGGGGCCATGCAGACAAAATACAAGTTTGTTTTGTTTCAAATATTTCGTGTTTTCCCAGTGCTTGTTAGGAAGCAAACAATTCTTTATTCACTGAGAAATTATTCATTTTAAGTTAAAATTTTGATTGATTGATTGTAGGGTTTAATGCGCCGACGCAACGCAGGCAATGAGGCGCACTGTAGTAGAGGGCGGCAGATTAATTTTGACCACCTGGAGATCTTTTAACGTGCGCCGAAATATACTAGTACACACGGGCGGTGTTCTTGCTTTTCGCCTCCATCAGAAAAGCGGCTGTGGTGGCCGGAAATTAAACCCGCGACCTCATCCTCAGCAGCACAACGCCTTCACCACTGAGCCACCGCGGCAGGTAAGTTGAAGTTTTGATTCTCCTGCCAAATCATGTGTTTTCGCGACGTCTGCAATGATGTCACAAGAACAAGTCTTCAAGCAAAACCTAGCGCGCCATTACGCTCGGCAGCCGACTGCGGAGCCTTGCTTACCTTCAGCCCTCCTAAATGGCGCTACCATACTGCACCGGGCCGTTTTGTGGCTTTGCTTTGCTTTGGCCGTATTTGCACCTGGCTTGTTTTTGTTAAGGTAAAAAATAATCGTTTCGTGAAACATGATGTTCTCGACAAACATGATCACGCTTACGCCAATCAGCCAGTGTTGTCCGAGACAACCCCAAAGCACCGTGTTGCTGTGTGGCTAAAACAAGCATAGTGCGTGCAGTACCAACAGCAGTGCGCAT
This sequence comes from Haemaphysalis longicornis, assembly GCA_013339765.2. Lineage (NCBI taxonomy): Eukaryota > Metazoa > Arthropoda > Arachnida > Ixodida > Ixodidae > Haemaphysalis > Haemaphysalis longicornis. The sequence continues at coordinate 164,316 of JABSTR010003623.1, forward strand.
TGGTACTCCTATGTTTACGTGCACTTCCGCAACTTCCACTGTTTACCCCACCACTTTTACTGCCATAAAAAGAATGCGCCCTTAATTTAAGCGCAAACAGCTCATTCGGTAAGCTTATAAGCCATGCCTAATTTGCATTTGCCGGCCTCAGCCTATCGCACAGCCGGGCATGTGGCCTCATGGGTTCTGTTGCGGGAAATGAGCTAGTGTGTCACACGGCCATTCCTTTTTTTCCTAATCATACAGCTTATTTGAGAGAAGTGTGTGTTACAAGTGGTGTCAGTATGATTCTAACGAGGCAATCTTCTGAATAAACCAAACTTGTGTTTTCTCTTCATGGCCCCTCCAATGTACGCTGAAATATCAACACAGGTGTTTTCGCTTCTCAGCCCCACCTGACAACCAGTAATACAGTCACAATTTAAGCTGCGTCTGCGAGCTCAGCAGCACAATGCCTTAGCCACCGCAGTGCTGTGGCGAGTCGCTCAGTTAACTGTAGCGACCTCCAGGTACGAATACATCTAAAAGGGGTGACGAAGTTTTAGGGGCTCTGGCTGTCAGCGTCTCATGTCGTCATTGCAACCGTCGTCTCATGTAGTCGTGCTACTAAAACACCGGGGCACTCGTTCGCGCCTCGCACTAGAACGCTTCGTGCTTCAAAGACATGAGATTGTTACAGCAAAGCTGTATACCTCTACCTCCAAACGGTTTCAGCTCCGTTGGCGAAAATGCCACGGCGCCAACGCCACGGCGCCAACAATACACATATACACTGCATGCTTCGCCCCTCACCGGGTTTCCCGTTCGTGAAGATGGCCCGGGATTTTTTATCGTACTCTACATAGGGCATGCATCTCTCTAAAAAATCATGTAGCTCAGCAAATCTTTTCCCAAGTGAGCAGGTAAGTATTACAGAAACTACTGAATTTAATAGGCTCCTCCTTGCAATTTTGAACAAATGCTCCCGGTATTGTAGTTATATAACATGCGGCTAAGAAGCAAAGGGCACACAAGTTTGAAGGGGAACAAAAAAAACTCAAGCTCAAATAAACCTTTAAAAAAACTGATTTTTCTATAATTCTCCGCAGATATTTGCCTCTAAATGTACTTTTTTTTTTCACAACACAGCGAGCGGGACATTTTAACAATTTTATTTTTACTCTGCATGCACAGCAGTCCTCTGCATGCACAGCAGCAACATAAAAAAAAAAAAAAGCAGACCCAGCCACAAGAAAAAGGTGCAGCACACAGTTGACAGTGTTAACCAAACACAAGTGCAGTGTTATCAAACCAACGACAAGAAAGCTCCCAGCAACTGGCAGCTACAACAAAAGCATTGTTACCCTGATCGCCGACTGTTTTGCAGTGCACATTGAAAATTTAGTAAACAAGAGGGCTGCCCATTATATTTAGACAACGTAGAAAACGGGGCAGACCATTGCCCACAGCTCCTATGCATGGGTTGCCAGGGTGTGCACTATCGAGTGGCCTGCCTGAAATCGTTTCTCTCCTGCCCAGTGGAGCATCAACTCAACCCAGTAGCGACCACGTCGGCATTTCAAATGTGCCTCGTTGAATGGACGCATCGAAATCCCTAATCCATTCCACGTGCTGCAAGCTACAAGAACAGCCTTCCTGCACTGCGCTTTCATTTGCGAACCTGTTTCATTTCCGCAAGGACTCTACTTCACCAACTCTAAAGGCCGTCATCTGTGTTCATTATTTACACAATCTTTCTTCTGCTTTTGGTCGACAAATTTTGGTCCTTGACATATTTTGGGCATTAAACCTTTCGGTGCCACTGACGTACCGGTACATTCTCCATTGTGCATTCAAATATTCGCGCCATAGCGCAAAGCGGGTGCGCCTGGATTGTTTGCGCCATGTGTTGAATCTTTCTAGCAGTTCGCATTTTCACTCGCTAACTCTTTTTGACGGTACGTTGAAGAGTACGGAGTGACCGCACTCACACTTTGTTGCTGGGGGGCTTGGTCGCTCTGCACGCTGTACTCTGTTGGGATGAGTGACCATGTAGCACATGTGTGATTACGGGTGCGTGGGTTCTTGTCCCAACCGCAACAAGTTTCTAGTTTTTTTTTTTATTCTATTCCTCCACCTGCTACGGCACGCCAGGTTAGCCCAGCGCGCCGTTGCCTCTCCAATAGACCGAAACACGACTCAATCGCGGCTTTCACTTGTTCACGTCTGTGCGTTGTGCGGGTTGCTGAAAGTGCTCTCTCCATGCGCGCAGCTACTTTCGGATGGCTGACCATGCGGGGCCTTCGACTGCGGACAGGAGCAATGGTTCTTTGATTCCGATCCGAATACGAGCCGAGCTTGGATTCGCATTCTGAGAGTTTCTCATCCAAGGAAGGGGTGCGAGTTCCACAGCGCGAGATTCTGATGTTGAAATGGTGGGGTCGTCGTCTTGGAAGTGTGCACGGCAAACTGAAAACAGCTGGAAGAAAGGCCGTTTCTCACCCACGCTCTTTCCTTTCGACGCATTACGTTCCGGACGCTATGATAGTCAAATCGCTATGTTCCTTTCCTCGTATTTCGGAAAGCAAGCCGACACTGAGGGGGGGGGGGGGGGCCAGAAACACGTGACAGTGAAAAGGTTAAACGCCTGAATTTGCACCTGGCTACAAGGCGCGTCATAGCGGTGGGCTGCAGATTAATTTCGGCCACCTGGTTGTATCTTTAATGTGTGCAGAAATCTCTACACCTGTAAAATGTTTGTTTTTCTGCTCCATCTGAACAGCGGCAGCCGTGGCCTAAAATTAAACCCGCACCCTTGGGCTCAGCAGCACGCTCTAGCCACTGAGCCACCGCGGCGGCAGCTGTCGTCAAGACTACAAAAGCTATGTGCCCATTCTCTACCCATTACACCTACTTTTCAAAAGACAGACCTCATCCATAAGTTCCCGTCAGGATTTTGAAAAGTGGTTGAACAAACAAGCGACAAAATTAAAGCCGTTCCACTCAATGTGAAAGCTGTCGGAAGTGCAGAGCAGTGGTTCGCCATAATGGGCTGTAGCGCCGTTACCCGCTCACTGCTACCACCCAATGCAATTCAAATTTCCCACCTTCGCAGTGCTCGCGCGCCCCCTGCCTGAAACAGCGCTAGCGGCAGTTCTGTTTGTTTTTCATGCCTGCTTTTCCTCCCACACGTGCCGGCATTGCACTACCACTTTTTTTCGCTTACTATTGTAAAAACCAACCCAATGAGCGTCCCCGACTAAATGAACGCGGGTGCTGCCAATTAAATAGGCACATATACTTTGCCTCAAATGTACCTGCAGTTTTCATTGCGCTGAACAACGGGGAGATGTATGACAAGCGCCCGCGGTTCACAAGTTTCCAACGCTTATGACTATATAAACCACTTGGCTTTCGAAGCCTCTCTGGGACGCCGCTACAACAGCTGCTACGACGGAACGCCGTGTGGCCCTACTTGGGTCGAGCGAGCGAGCTACGACGACAAGGCGAGCCCCTAAAGTGCTCTGCACTTAAAACACAGACAGCAGACACACAGCATGCAGACAGACTGCTGCCACCCACCAAGCCAAAAACAGGAGGGGCAGTCAGGACTAAAACAAACAAGTGCAAGCAACACACACATACGATGTGCTCGGTGCAGAATACAAAACAAAAAGGGGAGGGGGGATTCAAGGAGGGGGTGTCACTACCTCTCCAGAGCCGCAATCGGCATGCCTCCCGTGTCCATCCTGGAAAGCGCACACACTTCAGGCCCTTGCAACAAAGCAGGGGGGGGGAACAAAGGAAAAAAAACGGGGAAAGGGGGAAAAAGGGAGAGGCAAAGCGTGCACGCACATACACCAGCACGCATACAGTGCCTTCCTAGAAGGTCTCAAGCAGCAACTACAAGCACCTAAGCCTATGGGAAGGAAAAAAAAAAGAAAGAGGCAGGTCTCACAGCACTTGGTGCATTCCAATTTGCCGACAAGGTAGAGAAACTGCAACCATCGCAGCAGCAACAGCAGCCATTTTGAGTACCACTCCAATTTTAAGAAATGTGCAGAGGCAGCAGATCAAGAGTGAACGATTACTGCGAGCGTTCAATTGCCTGCACCAAAACGGGTTACCTGAGTACGTACTACCACTGCTTGTGGCAGTGCTCAACAGAAGCAGAACCACCATGGCTGCCACTGCTAAATTCGTTTAAACTTTGTTGGTCTTTCAGTAATCAGCGGCTAACATTTCAAAGCTGCAACAAATTGTGCATTTTAGGCTAAAGGTGTTTCGTAAAAGTGGGGCTTCCATAACCTTCCGTCAGCTGTCTGCTGCTGCATCTGTTGTCAAATGGGAATGCACCTGCCACTGACATGTTCTTCAGGAGAGCACAGAAGCAAAGAGTAGCAAATGGCCCCAAGCAGCAATGTTTTTCTGGAAGGTTGACCGATTAGGAGTGCACCGACCAGCTTTTCAAATGCACATTGCGAATGCTTCGCCACTGTTTGCTATGCAGTACCATCTAAAGTTGTAACGGCCAGTCTTTTAATCATTAGATTTTTGCAATACTCAATCATAAAACTTCCATTTTAGTTCAAAATGCAGTTGCTATATGAAAATGCTAAACGAAAATTGTTATTAAGTGCAAAAAAATATAAAAGTACATATGAAGTACATATAAAAGTACAAGTTAGAAGTTCTGCCTTCTAAACCGGGCACCACCCGCAATTAACACTTCTAAAAAAGCTCCACAGTGCTTTAATTATTAAAACGTCTGTTCACTTTTTTCAGTGGTCTCCTGAAATGTACCTCACAGTAGCCATGATTCACATCCACACATGCACACCAAAATTTCATTGAATGGCTAGCATGCAGATAAGCAGGCGCAACATCTAAGGCAGGAATTGCATAAAGGGGCCCTGAAACGCTTTTTGAATATCATAAATGCATGTGTGAAATCTTTAGATTACACAGTCAAGAGCAACTGAACCAAATTTAAAAGTTCATGAACGTAAAAACTAGCAAATTTGTGTTCAAAGCTATCACTCGTCTACAAATGGGGGAACCTGCAAATTTGAGCGACCAATCCTTTTCGCACACTCCCTTTTACAAGGCCACATTTCCCCCACATATGCTGACGTCACAACTGCTGAAATGACATAGTTGGCCACAATTGGTTAATGTACAATACAGTGGAACCCCGTTCATACGTTTTTCACCGGACCTGGGAAAACAGAACGTAACAACCATGAAAATGCAGCAGTGAGGAAACCTTTGAAAATGAACGAAAACAGTGTAGCTTTGACTTGCAACCATGCATTTCTGCAACTTTGGCTTTGGGACCTTAAAAAACTCGAGAACGTAGGATTGCCGCCTTTTACGATCGCTGGGAAACACTACGCGTGGCAATGCAAGGTCCCTAGCAAAGTCTACTCTCTTCCGCACTGACTGCTTGTCCACTGCATTTAGTAATTCAAGCTTTTCCTGAAGGGAAAGTATCTCCCGTTTTTTGCGACGCCATCAAGGCACGACAAAGTTCGCAGTTGCAAGTTCAATGGTGTTCTCAAAGCTTGAAACGCACGATGACGGCGAGAGCGCGCGCTATTCTTGCGGTGGTGCTTTATGGCAAACACGCACTTCCGGCATTCCGAACTGAAACTTAGAGCAGTGATGATGGTGATAGCATAGAGTAACATAGGGCCATCTAGTGGTGATGAATCGCACCCGCGTGCGGCTTCATGCAGTCAGTTCCGTAGCCGAGCCTGGCCAATGCTCGTCAAACGTCAAAATGGCGGTCCGCGCATGTTGCCCAGGCGACTTCAGAGTGATCAGCGTGTGGCGCATGGGGCTCTACATGAGCTGCGCCGGGACTAGACAAAAACAACGTAGCAGCCAAGAAAACGCAGCCCTGAGGAACGGAAGAGCGGGGTTCTACTGTAGTTACTTAAAATAAATACCGTCATAACTAATGTGCCAGGCATACTGACTTTATACAGCACGAGAAAAACAGCAAATTGTTTTTCCAATCTTTAAATAACTCCAGTGCCTCTGATTACCCTTAAAAATATTCTTGCAGGAGGACATTTATTTATTTATTTGCACATACCGCACTAGCCTCAAGAATGAACACCTTGTTCGGAACAATGCTTCTTGGTAGCAGATACACTCTGAAGTCCCAGTGAAACCTGTTTCAGGGCCCCTTTAATGATATGCATCGCTATGCAACAAGCTCAACACACAGGTGATCAAAATTCTGAAAACATAAGTTATGAGACACGTTTCGAACCTGCAACGCCTATTTTCGCAAACAAGAAAAGCAAGAAAATGAAGCGGCCTGTGCAAGCGCTGCAGCCAAACACCCAGACTCAACCACGCAGCTTGTTAAGCAGCCATCAAGCATCTACAGCCCGGAAAACTCACAGGTGGCACTAGAACAGCTGAGCAGAAGTTTGTCCCACTTACCGTACTTACCCGATTCTAACGCGCACTTTTTTCCCCGGAAAAATAGGCCGAAAAATCGCATGCGCTTTAGAATCGGGTACGAAACCGAAACTGCTGAAACAGCGGATATTTTGTCCCACCCATCGCCATCTCAAGATGGCGTCAAAGCTTTTAGCAACGATTTTTCGGACATAGGAAGCCTACGCGCCTATATAAAAAAAAGCCGCCCGCATCTTCCCACAGGGGGAACTCGAGTAAATGCGTCGCATCTACTCGAGTCAAGCAAAGCATCACGTCAAGCGAAAGCCAAGCAAAGACGCCCTTGACTGAATTCCGAACGCGCGCTCCGCCGCTTATATACGTTGAGGGGACTGCGTAAGCCGGTCCCAGTCGACGACGTCGGCGTTCTTGTAAAGCGGTGTGGACTAGGTGTTTGAGCCAAGAGCGGATGTTGCTTCGCCGGAGAACGGCACACCGGTTATATGCGCAGCGCGCCCGAAGGAGAGGAAACCGCGGAAGAGAGAGTACTGCACATGCGCCAGCCCCAGCGCGTCTGCCGCGGCTATGACGCAACGTGCCGCGGCTATGACGCAACACAATCCAACACAATCCACTTTAATCCAATCCGATCCAATCCGAATCCAATCCAAGTCAAGCCAATCCAATCCATGCCAATCCAATCGAATCCAATCCAATGCCCCTCGCGAGACAGTGTTCGAATCCAATCCAATGCCCCTCGCGTGAGTGTTCGCTATCGCCTCGACTCGACGCGCATGCGCAGTGAGCGTGCGGACTACGGACGCCAACGCGGGTGACATCGTGAGTTACTGAAATGCTCTGCATTTAAAATTGTCAAATCGTTCACAACGAGCAGTCGGCTGAAGCGTGCGCCTCTGGTGAAGCTCGCGAGATCCCATCGACCAAGGTTGAACGTTCATTCAGAAGTGTGGCATCGCGAACGCGGTTGACGACACTGAGGACGAGATGTTGCGGTCAGCGAAAAGCGACAAGGAGCTCTCGGAGGGCGACAAGGAGTGAGATGAGTGAAGTTATTTCGGGAAATAAATCGCCCGTTTCTCTCGCATCCGTTTTTCTTGGTCGCAAAGCTCCGTGCGCGTTACAATCAGAGGTGCAAGTTTTTTCGGTTTTTTTGTGCCTGGAAAATCGGGTGCGCGTTAGAATCGGGTAAGTACGGTATATGGCGCACACACACATATCATTTCTCACTAATGCTTTTCCTAGGTGTTGCAGGTGTTGAAGCCTCACACACTGTAGTTTGAGAGAAATTTCCTGAGCTGCAAAGAAAATATGAAAAGAGAAAAAGGAAGATCTTTTTTTTTTGGTAACGTCAAATAAGGCAAACTTTTATTTAGTAAAACTAGATTTCGGGTAATGAATATTTCTTTTATTCAGAGCAAAATATTACCCTTTAATGTGACTGCACCAAAGGAGCCCCTGGCAACAGGATGAGGCATGCTTGCATTGGAGGGCTAAGGAACTCATTCTTTAACAAGTGCCAAAATCTTACACACCCAAATTCAATGAGCTCAAGTGAAATTGCTTCCAAGTGATGCATAAAAAAAAATTAAAGCAATTCAAATTTCCCGCCTTCGCAGTGCTCGCGTGCCCTCTGCCTGAAACTGCGCCAGCGGGAGTTCTGTTCTTTTTGTGCTTGCTTTTCCTCCCGCACGTGCCGGCGTTGCACTGCCACTTTTTCCCGCTTACTATCGTAAAAACCAACCAAACAGTCCTTCCTAACTAAATGAACGCGGGCGCTGCCGGTTATTTACGCATATTTTGCCTCAAATGTACCTGCAGTTTTCATTGCGCTGAACAATGGGGAGAAGTATGACAAACGCCAGCAGTTCAAAAGTTTCCAACGCTTACGACTATATAAACTGCTTTGCTTTCGAAGCCTCTGTGGGACGCCGCGACGACAGCTGCTACGACGAAACGCCGTGTGGCTCTACTTGGGTCCGGTGAACAAGCTACGATGACAAGGTGAGACCCTAAAGTGCTCTGCACTTAAAAAACATTTGTGCCAACCAAACATGCGGAGTGTTCTAGGTGAATACCAGCTCAAACAGAATCCACGCGAATGCGCCTGTTTACAACTCCTCTGCGACTGTTTGTACCAGTGTAAGCACCACAAGTCCTACCGTGGCACTTGAGCAAAGCTGCATGTCAGCATTTAAGAATGAGTTCGCGTCAAAAACAGACTTTTTCCGGGACAATTTAATTCACGGTGCTTATCCCATGCCATTAAGTGCCCATCTGAATCAACCCCTCGTACATATCTTGTCGCTGCCACAATGATTGTTTCATTCCCCACCGACACCACTCCTCCTCTCCTCTTAGAAAAAGAAACCTCATCACCAGCCCCTCACATCACACATGGGCTGATGAGTTAAATAGGAGGTATTTCTTCTTCTTCGCTGCAAGTTGTGGAGGGAGTTTTTTTTCTGTCTACACTCATGACGTGAAAGATTCCAGCCAGGGTCTATTAGTAAACCGCTTTCTTATAAATCAAGTCCCAGCTTCTCACAAGGACAACCGTGCCTTTCAGTCTGCCCTTTCAAGGATAGCATGCCAGGTGTCGCAACTAGCCCGACCATCTAAATCTAACGATAACCTTCCACCGTACTTTTCAAGCGAGAACGCACAAACCAGAAAAAAGATTAGAGGCGCCTCTGTCGTACACTTTATTTGACAACCTTCCCACCAACACTGTCCCTTTGCAAGAACTACCTCCTACATTGGTGTTGGTTCCAATTTGAGAAGTGCCCCTTGGCACGTCGCTGACTTGCGCCGCATTCTATGCCTATCGTGGCCCTTCTTAACTTTACTGTCACAATGAGATGCAATGCATCCTGCGCAAGCTTTCCCTGCTGCTTAGCGAGGGGAGAGGAGAGTCCCCTCAAAAGTGTTGAAAACTGGGCTGCTTGGTACATGACTGAAAGCACGAAAACAGCACGACAGACAGGACAGAAGAGGACAGACAGGGTGTCCTGCTGCGTTGGTGCAGAGGCTAATGCATCGTACTGCTGAGCTCAACGATGCGGGTTCGATCTCAGCGGCGATGGCTGCTTTTCAGATGGGGGTGAGACACCAAAATGCCTGCGTGTTGAGATTGCGGCGTTTGTTAACCCTTTCAGTCAGCGTGTCTCCATGTGGAGACGCCACTTTCTTCGTCATTTTCCACGTGAAAAACGAAAATAGTTCATGCTGCAGAGCGGTGCGGCTGATTTTCGAAACCTACGGAAGTAAAAGGTAGCCCCATGGGATGTGGAATGCGGAACTGCACTCATAAACATTGTTTCAAAATGGACGCCACCAAGTTTTGTGGCAGCTCTGGTGTGTTGCCGTCCTAAGTTCTTTTAGCGTGGTGTAAGACATTTATAAAGGCTAAAGGCACCTCTTTCATGTGCAGAAATTATTATTTCGTCTCCTTGTTAGTAAACTGCCTCAGGATATTTATTTTTTATAGGGAAAAGCAGGATTGAGTAATGGATGTCTCCGTATGAGGACACGACGTCATTTGCGTAATAAGTATTCTAGAGAGACTGAACCTTTTTTTCTTACGTCTAGACACTTGACACTGCTAATCCTCCAAGTATGGAATTTTTCTGCAGTGAATATAATAATCCGTGACTGAAAGGGTTAAAGATCTCCAGGTGGTCCAGATTAATCCGGAGCCCTGCACTTGGGCACATTAAACTCCACAATCAATCAATCAATCAAATCAATCGATCAATCAATCAATCAATCATCTTGTGTCCCGTCCATCGTGCTGTTTTCACCCCTTCAATCAAGAGTCCCCCTCTCGAGGCGTGCTTACCTTGGGCAACACCGGGTCCGCGGCTATGTCTATGAAGTCCACCTCTCGAATCTTGAGCTTCTCAGGCGGCAACTCGTGCACCTGCATCGTCCACCCATGACAGAAGAGATGCCGCATCAGCAAAGGGGGCGCCCTCTCACAACTAAATACAGAACAACAACACTCCTCCAATCAGCTGCATAAAGTACGTTTGGATCATTGAAAATTTGACTGCCTTGTCCCAATAACAGCGACACCCATTTCATTGCAAACTTCAAACAAATAACCATGATACTAAAGAAAACCGACGAAGCTGTGGTAACTCCCCAGACACTTTTGGTTACAGAACCTTGTTTGCTGACCTATGACACCCACTGCCAAAGAGACAAGACTCGGCGATTGTAGCGAGGTGTCCAGTTTTGCACGATTGTACCACTTCAATGTTAAGACGCAGTTAGCACAACAATAACCCTTTTCACTGCTGACCTCTACTGCATTACTACCACCATCATTACATCACTGTAGCTCAAAATTTGAAAAGTTTTCAATATTTCTTGCTTTTTTTTTTTTCAGTTAACAAATGTCTTGCGGCTGAAACAGGGCTGAGGTAGTTTCCAAAGGCTAGTTCTATTGAAGTGAGTAAGGTTGTATTATGTCTTCATGGCCCTTTTAACAAATAAAGCTGAAACCTGGCCAGTGGGGATTCCAACAGATTGACCTGCCCCCCTCCAATTTCTTTTTTTAAAAGGCAATTTCAACTTTTCAAGAACTTGACGCACTGTTTTTACAAATCTGTACTTTGTGAACAACCTCAGCAGCCACCGAGTAAATGCAAATTTTATACGCAAGAGCATTTACGGTAGATCGTTAGGTAAACTGCAATTGTAATTCCGTTAGAAACGCAGAGGTTTTGGGTAGAAGTCGCAAGCACGAAACTCTGGTTTGACAATGTGCAACACGTTCCGAGATGTCAATGTTGTTTCCACGAACCGCTTTAACCTTTTGATTCGCAAGGAAAGTTTGCGTTGTCCCAAGATGTTGCCCTGTGTGGAAGTTTTGTCCTTCTTATCTGTGCAACGTATCAAGTTGGGAAAAAATTACATGCTGGTTACGAAATTTGGTAACAGTTTTTCTATAAACACTATTCAAACCCGAAAAGCTGGGTATGTATTCAAACACACCTTGGGGAGAAAAACTGGAAGCTAAACAGTTAACATGTAACATCTGAAGTAACTTTACAACTGTAGGTTTACAACAAGCCAGAGTGAAAAGGAAAGATTTTGAAATAGCCACGAAAAACGAAGCTGTTTAATGCACACGTGTGGACTTGCATGCATAGCGCACAGTTGCTCTAAGACCTCTGCACACAAGCACGTACAGCTGTGTCAATTTCCAATCTTTTGTTTCTGATATTCGCACACCCAAAGAAAGCCACTCGCAAGAAGCTATTGGCTAGAGTTGACTAAATTTAGGAACTACGACAATTTGACGTAAAAGAGCATTCACAAATCGTTTGTACGACAGAAGAAGTCAAAGTTGGGTGTCACCTAGTATTCGCACTGGTCGGTGTCCCTTTTAATGCAATTGCACTACAAGCCGAAACAAAACTTATTGTGTGAAGACGATTGCCTTGGAGTGTATACCCATCCTGCAATTAGTTCCAATTACCTGAAGGGCCTTTGGACAAAGGCAGCACGTTTAATCACGACAGCAGATAACCTTTGCCGACAAATCATACTGCCCTCGCCATCAAGAGCTTGATATCTGCACCCAAGTGCTTGTCTTATCACATAGCACACTGCTGCCTAGACAAAAGGCACAAGTAGGAACTACATAAAAAATTCCTGGCATTTGTGCGAGGTGAACTTAATTTCTTATTAGGCAACTTTTTTTCTTTTTTATCTGCCGAACACCCAGCCTACAAGCCACCGACCGCGCTATATTCAAAGCTGGCGAGCTTAAACATCTTGGCTACAGCAGCATAGTTTGTTCGCACCTGTGAACTGAGCCTACTCCCACCTAACATAAAACACCGCATTTACTCACCTAGCGGACACTTTTTTTTTTTCTTTTAGGAAAACTAAGGCACGTTCGGGGTTTGTTTCTTGAGTGAGGCGAATCCTTCCCCCTTAGTCCTAAGGTTCATGACAGTATGCACAAACAGGAGACCTGTTTCCCCTAAATGATTAAGCTGCACAAGTAAACCAGATAGCCGGACAGAAGCTCGATTGAGCATTAGAAATGTTGAAAATCAAGGAAGGAGTGTGTTTGCTCTATGCAGGGTTACATGAATGGGGCTTCGCATGCTATCAGAATTAGAGGGTCGAATATCAGAGCTGCAGCCAGCATCAGATTAAGTTCAAGAGCAGGTTGTTGTGGGAGAGGGTTTCACAAGATAACAGGTACGCCGTCCTAGAAAGTTCCTACCAAGTGCTAGGGAGCCCCACGGCATAAACAATGCCAAAAAGGAATGCCAGACAAAGACCAACATTTATCTCGAGACAAGCGGGGACTACCACGCACCACCTCCGGGCACAAACATCTACAGCCCTGCAGAAGTGACCACAATCGAGTTATAGAATGTACAATAGAATTAAGCACTCTGCCATCTGTCATACGCTAACTTGCAACTGCTCTGCACATGTGGCAGCAGACAGGTGGGACGTGGCGAGTTCTTCTGACAGGCGTTAAGAACAGGCCGTCAGCTGTCATCAGCGCCGCTTGCACAAAAAAGATCAAATCGCTATCTCCACAGGTATAAAAGGTAGTGAGGGATATGTGGAAACACAAAAGCCGATTCACCCAATTAGCGGTTGATTAGGGTAAAACTACAAGATAAAGCTTCAGGCATCTGTATAACTTACCGATATGACAAAAAAGAAACAGTTCGATATCTCAATGAGTAAGCGAGATAATCAGAAATATATGAAGACTCTCTTGGGGAGTGCAATTAAAAAAAAACACACATCCCGCCTTATTCACCCTCTACACAATACAAGAAATGCGCTCTCAAAATTTCAGGTATCTAAGTGCAGTAATTTATGGCCGGGCATTCTCAAGTCAGTCAGCCAGTTGGGAACTTTTCTTCAGACATAACACATGCTCAACATCTTACGTGCTACACTACATGCTTGCCTGATAGCGATGAAAAAAAATGAAAGCTGCTCATTTGAACACACCTTCAGCAAAGAAATCCTGTCAGTCGCTTGACATAAAAGAAAAAAGCTCAAAGGTTGCGCTGTGTACTCTAAACATCAGTTCTATAAAGTGGTTAGCCAGTGCGCAGAGATATTCCAGGCCAATTTATATAATAAGCATTCACCGGCCCAGTGCTCTATGATAACATTTTCATGAGTGGCCATATTTGTAGCTAACTACTAGCCCTATGGTGCACTGCTGTAGCTTCAGTGGTCACACATTCATAATTTAAGCTAAGCTACAGCTTCCCAATCTATTGAGACTCCGTGAAAAAATATAAATTCTTCCTTGGTTTAAAGGAGGGGGGGGTAAAGCTAGCAGTACACAATGCTCTCACTGCAGACGACGCCTGCAAACTAGGAGTGGCCAATTGATCGATCAACCTTTTGAATAATTCATGAATGCTTTACTAGTTAAGCCCTTAATCAAACGAAGTACAAACAAAACGACCCAAGAGTGCAATTTTAAAATCCTCCATGATGGCTTCCAGTACAATTCCAGCATTTCAATAATCTCCCTTTTGCTGTAACAGGGGATGCTACAAATATGCTTCTGGTACCATAGTACTGGCGCTCTTTGGCCTTAATGTCCTTGCGCCAAGAAAACCTAACATCATCATCAAATATGCTTCTAGTACAGACAGTACTAATAAAGAAAATGCAAACTGGCAGCAAAGAAAGGCGAGAAAAAAGAGCGAACTATTTAAAAAATGGTCGCCATTCCGTCCTGCGAAAGTGGATGTCCAGCGAAGCTGTTGTAAGCCACTAGATATGCCAAAGGGGGAGGCCATGAAATATTTTTTTGTCGTCTCGGCGGGCTTGTCGCTTGCGCTCAGCTATTCTGGCAGCAAATGCAGGGTCCTTCCCAGCCAGACGCATGCACTCGGTGCCTTGGGCAAGAAGTGCTCCATTTAGTGACACTACTCTTGCCTAGCCTTCAAATATCATCTGCAAACAATCTACAATCTTTATCAAGAACACGTGACGGGGGGAGGGGGGGGTCCCATTGTTCACAGGCGCCTTATCATCCATAATGCAGTTTCAATGCTTGTTTTGTACAGTGTGTTGCGACGGTAATTGGAACACTAAAAAATTTTCCTGAGCGAACCGCCGCTCTGTTCGTGCTCAAACTTAACACGAAAGTCGCATTTTGTGGTCTATTTTGTTTGATGCCGGGAACGACGACGGTACTTACCTGTTTATCCTGAAAATAAATAAAAACGATTTTCGCCTATGGGAAATGGCGGCGATTTGGACGTGCGAGCCCGAAAACCGGGTTTTCTGATCGTCTGCTAGCTCATTTCTAGGTGCATTTTCTGATCGTCTGCTGTACCGTTTGGCTCCGTACGTGAATCCCAAGCGTGTGTTTTACTCTGCAGGTGGTTCCGTCGTTCCAACATCAACTTGCGCTGGCTCGCACGTCCAAAAATCAGCCACCATTTTCCCATAGGCGAAAATCGTGTTTATTTATTTTCAGAATACACAGGTAACTACCATCGTTGCTCCCGGTATCAAACAAAATAGACCACAAAATGCGACCTTCGTGGCAAGTTCGAGCGCAAACAGAGCGGCGGTTCGCTCAGGAAAATTTTTTAAAGTGTTCCAATTATCGTCGCAACACCCTGTATTTTTTAATAAAAATGAATGCCAAGCTCTACGATTTACGCCTCATTAGCCTGAAGCATGCGCTCGGCGTCTTCGGCGGGAACTGCTGAGTCCTGCCTGGGTTTTTTGTTGACGCGAACTTTTCCGACGAACGAGAGGCTAACAGCTCCGCTGTAGAAAGTGATACTAAGCATTTTGCCAGAAGAGCGCTAAGTGAGGATTTGTTTACACCATATACTATGATTGGACAAGCACAGCAACATACCACTGCTTGAAAACGCTAATGGACTCCTTTGCCCGCATACTGACACAGACTTGCCACAACAGTCCAAAATTGTTTCAACCTCTCCGCGACGTGCAGGTGACAGTAAAAACAAGTCAAACATGAAATATCGCTTTTCTAGATTTTTTTCTCAGTTAATTGAAACAACCGGCTAATAGTTTAACAACTCAGTCAATGCTGGCCGAATAACCGAGTTAAATTGTTATTCAACACCCAGTTTTTGCTCAAAGTAATACTAGAAACAAGAAGTACACAAGTCTATTAGACCATGATGCTCACGGTTTGGCAGGTTAGTAACTTGGGTGCAACTTATGAACGACAATGACAGTTGCTCCAGTGCCTCATCACCTGAACCGGCTGTTCCTCTGTGCGGCACATAGAGTGCGCTGCTGTGAGTATTTCGAAGATGACGCGAGTCTGTCGTTCCCACGATTTTTCGGCCTTAATCTGGTCGTAAACTACGGCAACTACGGCAAACTACGCGAGTAAAGCAGGCAATGTGACACATTAAGTGCAATCTCGTTTCAAATCGCATGCGTTGACATCCGAGTCCGTCGCTTTGGCAGAGTGGTACACTACACGAGCCATTGCCATTAACTTGAATCAGAGTCCTACATACAGAGTTGTGAAGCGCAAGACAGGAAGATGGAGTGGCAAGTACAGAAACGCTGGCCTGTACGTAACTGGTTATACCATCCACGACAGCCGTACAGACCGTGTGGCTGTGGTGATGGCAGTTGTGCAGATTACACTCCTCCCCTGTTCTGAGGCAGCTAAAAGCGTTCCATGGCCACCACAATGCTTCCTGGCCTGACACAGCACTCATGCGCTCCCCAAAAAATTCACAAAACAAAACAAAATTCCTCGGGGTACTCGTCTGCTTACGCGCTTTGAAGGTGAAGGCATTACGGCTTCCTTTGTAGATACATATCAAAGACTCCTTTGCTGCTGCACTGTGTTAGCATCTCTTCGCTTTCAGTTCTTTGCTGTTTTTTGGTGCAAGGTACTTCAAAAAGCAGAGCGTAAAACTTCACGCCCCAAGTTACCCCCAATCAGTTGCCTGTAGCTCGCTTGCACCTGTTCCACTTACGTCCTGTCACATTCACCTGTCACGTGGCATGACGTCAGCGCTGTACGCACTAGTTTAACTGTTCTTCATCTGTTAGCGTCATGCTGAGGTAGTGATGTATAACCCACTCTGGAGACCCGGATTTGATTCCTTTCACTGTACTCAATTTTCTTTTCGAACTGATTTACTTTGTAACAATTAATCCCCATATGCACTTTGGCACAAATTAAGACATTTCCGCAAGCGCCGTTCAGTCTTTGCAGTGGTGGCATCGTTCTGTACTGGACAACAATGCCAGTTTTTCGCACAATAGGGCACCCAATGCTTTCGCCTTAAAATTAATGTGGCAAAATGCTCTGCCCTGAGCGCTTATCTGTTTCCCCGAGAGCAGCATCAGATTAGATTCCTCCCTAATCTGTGAGAACTGAAAGCATTCCACGCTGCACAAATGCCGTCATAATGCTTCTGGCCTGATGCAGTGCAAGTGCACTCGTACAAAACTTGCCGAACTGAAAATAATGCACATAAATGCTTCGCCACAAGCGCTTATCTTTGCACCAGGACAGCAGAAAACTGGCAGCAATGTCACCACCCAGCCACGACCCCCCCCCCCGTTTATCTGCTTTGGTCTTCCCGGAAGGTTTATCACCAGGATGTACCCATCGAACAAGAGCGCAATGCCGTACCAGTCTAAAAAGGGAAGGGCAGTTCAGCACAACCTGTCTTTTTTTTATTACTCGCAATTTCATTTTCTGATGACGCTTTCAAAAACAAGTCTTTTGGCTTTATTTTTTTTTTCTCGCTGTGTGTTAATGCATCCCCAGAAATCAAATTTTGAATTCAACGTTACAATTCACGGTTGCATGACAGCCACACTGCGACTGACAGGAAACAGGCGCGGTGTGTCATGTTTCAAGCGAATTATATGCACGGAAACCCTGACGGAACGGGTCTTTGTTAATGCAAAATGCTAATGCTTTGAACTGAATCGAACACAGCCTCTCCAGCTCGCATGTGAGCCCAACAACTGGCCACTGGTAGTAAGAGAGGAGAGAAAGAGAGAGGGGGGTGGAGAGAGAGAGAGAGAGATCAAGACCTACGTTCTCCTGGCTTCCGTTGTCGGGCGCGTGCATGGTTTCTATGCAGAGAGTAAAGTTGCCGGCCATGTAGTCCGGGTTGGTGAGCACGGTGCGGCAGTAGGGGTAGGCATTCCACGCCTCCTCGTGAATGGCCAGCGCGCCCTTGGGCGCCAGCAGCCGGATGAAGGTGGGAACCTTGCTCTCCAGGTGGTAGATCTTGTACGTGTACTGGCCCTTGGTGTACTTGCCGCCCAGCAGGCTCTTGTTGTCGAAGGGCTCGTTCTTGATCACCTCGATGCCCTCGCCGCCGCCCGTCTCGTTCTTGCTCGCCTCGGCCACCGAGAACAGCTGGCCCACCTGGTACTGGATGGAAGCCCGCGCAGCACGGCTCAAATCCCACACCCCCGGAAATCGACGGCCGCCCCTGTCACGCTGCCAAGAAGCCGCCGCCGCCGCCACACCGGCCACCGAGCGCACACCTGGTGGCATCCGGTCAGGCGGCCGCCGCGGCGACGACATGTGCTCGCGCTCCGCGGCTAGCCCACTTACCTCTTCCACCGTGATGGGAAGGACGACGCGGCTGCAACAGAGAAAACGACGAGAAAAAGTCAAAGCGAGAAGTGAAACGCGGGGAGAAACGGATTGACTGGCGCCAGATGCAGCGAATTCCCCACAACTGCCAATCGGCCGCTGCTTGGAAAACACGTAACGTGTTCGAACGACCGGGGCCGTAACCGTGAGGTGGCGAGCACGGGGCGCAAGCCGGAGAAAAGTCCGCAGCAGCGAGGCGGCACGAAGAGTTGCGGCACGCGAGGCGCCACCCCCGCCACTGCCCATTGAAAGACGCCGAACCTCGCCGGCGAGCGCCCCGTCACAAACTACGGCCGCGATTGCCTCCCACGATCTCGCGAGTGAACGCCGAGGCCGCGGGCTAAGCCGTTGGACCTCAGATAGGGCCCCACGGGTGCTACTTACAATTCCTTGATGAGCATCGCGGCGGATCGGCTATCAGTGCAGCATAGGTCGGTCGTCGGCTGGCTGCTGAGCAGTGACTACGTCACTTGACAGGGGAAGAGACCGGCTGTGAGCCGCAGGAAATAGCGACTCGAAACCGAGCACCCCTGGCGTCGGTCGCCCTCGGCGCTGCGTCGGCGGCGGTCCCCGCGGGCTGCGGCCAATTTCCGCGCACCTAGAATCGCTCGGGAGCGGTGAAAAGCGCGATGTGGGTCTCGTCTTCCTCCACTTCACGAACTGCGGGGAACAATCGATACGCGGAGCGCCATCTTCCGACCACCGCGAAGGATGCGTCATCCTAGACGTCACTTGGATACGGTGTTTCGAAACCCGCCCCATCACGGGAAGCCCGAACGGCCCGAAGGCCACATGGCCCACAGCCGTTTGGCCGGGACAACACGTATTTCTTTCGCATAGATGTGGTAATCAAGCACGCTCGCATAAGCGCGCTCGAAAGACGGCCCCCTAATGTGCGCGTTCGCCCACAATAGAGCCAGCAACAATCGCGCGCGCGTCGCTTTTGAAGCTTACCTTGAACTTTGTTGGCGGTAATCTTTCCCTCAAAGCAGGCATGGGCGTATACGTATTGGCACTGATCACATTACACACACGAAGAAAAAAAGATCATGGAAAGCTATTGTTGTAAGGACTTTAACCATTTAAAATGTTTCGTTAAGGTCATTTTTATTGCTAAATTTCGCTACTGTTAGGGCGTTAAGCCAACTTCAGTTAGTTATAAGCTCATGCAGTATGCAAAGTGTTTCACCATATGCGCGAAAAAGTTAGTTATGACACTGAGAGAGTGCGTAAAGTTGTTCAGAAATCAGCACTTATAAAAAGAAAGACAGCGGAGGTGTGCTATAGTTTAATATTATATCCCACCGTAGGCGGGCCTAGCCCCAAACCGCACGATAAACGCAACTAGCAATGTAATGGGTGCTGAATGTACTGATGCAGATAGCCGATAGGCATCGCGCCAACACTTGATATTTTAACTCTATCGCACAGCGCAGCATCGAAAATTGTTTATGCACCAATAATTACTGTACTGATGATGTAAATAGCCGATATGCATCGCGCCGACCCTTTGATATTTTAACTCCACCACACAGCATCAAAAATTGCTGCTTACGCACCAATAACTTCTGTTTTGTCGTCGGACAAAAGCAAGTCGTCGCCACGTCAAACTCCACTTGCCGAACCTGCAGAGACAAGTTTGAAACCGAAACCGAAACTACACAAAAGTTGCTTGTGACGTCAATGATACGTAAAAGGGGGTTGGTCCGTTACCTGCGTCGCCTGCAGCTGCCGCCGTCGGTGTTTATCGTGTGTGGCTCGTTCAGCTCGTTTCGTGCTTGCGAGCCAGCCGAGAAGTCGTGCGCGTTGCGTCGTGTTCCTGTGCTTTTGCGGCGACCGCAGTTGTAGCGATCGCGGGTGCTTTCGCCGGCCCTGTTTCGGCTCTATGGCTGCGCTGCGACTGGTTTCCGAGCTGCACGGTGGCTGTCGGTCCATACCGAATCGGTGCGGGCTTCTTCGTGCCAGCGATGTGCTACGCATCGGGGGTTCGTCGACGGCGGCGTGCAACAACGACTACAGCCGGCGACTCAAGTCCAGTGCGTCCCCTGCCGCGCTCGATCGGACGACCGAGAGTGCGGCGTGCCCGACACAACGTGACCCCCTCGATCTGAGTTTCAATGACGCTCGGGCCGCTTACAAGAGCAAGACGACCGGCGAACTACTACGAGGGTACGTCGTGCTCAAGCTCAGCTCGAGTAACTGGATCGTCAACAACCATCAGGAGGTGAGTAGTAGCGGCGTTTTGACGGCCGCGTGTCATTCATTCATCCCTAGGGGAATCGCGTGGCTTTTGCGCCCGTTTTCACTGCGCCCGGGTTTCGGAGCTCGCTGGATTGTTACAGCCGCGGCTCCAACCGTCGGGGAAGACGGAACTCAGACGCGAGTCTCGGAGGGAAATCGGGCAGCGTCGACTATAGCGTACAGATGTGCTGGGTCGTTGGCTGCAGGAAAATATTTGTCGATCGCGACGCGGTTTGATTATTGCGCACACATCCCCACGCGCGATGGGATGCTGTGTTGGAATGCTCCACGCTGCGTTTGCCGTGAAGGACGCATGCCAGCCGTGCCAATGATCTGGCGTAGGACAGGATGCAACGCGTCACTTTTAGCTTTACGTTTAAGCGCGCTGAATTATCGCTTTCGTTGACACACTTTACTGTGCACACGTGTCTGCTGTGTGCATGGATTTTTGAATTTTGAGATATTAAACCGAAGCACATGAGCGGCGAGCCAGAATTTTCACGTGCTACGATCGTATATGCGCAACCAGCAGAGCCTGGGCGCAAAATATAATAAAAAGTATAAAGTTGTAAATAAGGGGGCCTTCAAGATCCCCGCCTAGTACAGCGCCAAGTTTGCCTACATTTACTATATATATAACCTGTCCGCTCGTCCGCCAAAAAGGGAGGCAGAGAGGGAGGTGAAAAACCACGTGTGTGGCGCTCTTCAAGTTGCGAAAAAACAAAGGTAGAACAAAAGAAAGCGAACAAACAACACCTTGAACTCGGCGTCTCCATGCGAAGACCAGAAGGCTAGCAGAACCTCGCCTCGGCGATGCCCGACTTCAGGGGCGCTAATTCTGTTGTACCGATGCCGTAACAGTATGTCAGAAATTATCTTGCGTGTATGAGATTTGTTTAAAACAGTTTATAAGAGTTGCATGGAAGCCTTGTCGTCTGCATTTCTTTACAACCTGCTTGCGCTTGAAGCCCTGCTGGCCGCCTCGGTGGCTCAGTGGCTGCGGCGTTGTGCATTTAAGGACGCGGGTTCGATTCCGACCGTGGCGGCTTTTCCGGTTGAGGCGAAAAGCGAAAA
Source organism: Haemaphysalis longicornis (assembly GCA_013339765.2). Classification (NCBI taxonomy): domain Eukaryota; kingdom Metazoa; phylum Arthropoda; class Arachnida; order Ixodida; family Ixodidae; genus Haemaphysalis; species Haemaphysalis longicornis. The sequence continues at coordinate 185,686 of JABSTR010003623.1, forward strand.
CGCCCCTGTGTCGGGACTGCGGCGCACGATGAAGATCTCCTGGTGATCGTAACTAATCCAGAGCACTCCACTACTACAACGTGCATCGTAGCCCATTTGTAGCTTGGCGTGTAAAGTTTGTTTGTTTGCTTTTTGGAGCCCCGCTACTCTCTATCCTCCTAATACATCCGACAAACCCTTGTGGTCTTTTACTAGCATTGCTGCTGATGCTTTGTCGCATCAAATTGCCTGCCAGTTTTGCCAACCGCGGTCCTACGAGGCGCAGCTGGGGCAAAAGAATTTATAATCCTAAGCGCCGTTCTAAGTTGGCACGTGCCTCTGAAAAGGACAGGATGGGCATACTTCTGTAGTTCAGAATAAGCAAGTAGGGTTGAGAATTAGCGGGAGGGCACTGATATGCAGTTCCAGCCTAAATGTCTGGAAGATTTTTCCAATATGGCGCTACGCAGTGGTGTATGCATTGTCGACAACCCATCAGTACGTGCCCACTGCAGGAAGAATTCTCCCATTGCCGTGCTATCACTCACTACTGTGCGAGATGATTTTCTGAGTCCATTTCCCCGCGGCAAATTTCCGTGCTTTGTCCCTCAGTTGGGGCCGTTTGCTTTCTATTTCGTTAACGGTCCCTTGTTAACCATTCCGCTAAACGGATGGTCGCCTGTATAATATTTGCGACATTCGTTTGAAAGGTTTCGAGAGGGTGAGTGATGGGATATATAGTGGCACCGAGATTTGTAACTGCCTTGAAAATGAAATGGTTCAGAAAATGAGGTATATACGCGTGAGCCAGCAGGAACTTGTATATACATTCGGACCTCATTATAACGGAAGAGGTATCAGGACAGCAAATTAGTTCGTTATATCCGATATTTGTTGTAACGGTAGAGGTAAGAATCGCCTCTAACAAATCGAAAATCTGGCTCGCCGCAAAAATACTTTATACAAAAATGCATTTTTTTAGGCTTCGAATCGACTATAAACAAGGCAACCCTTGACCTTCTTTCTCCTTGCTGGCATTTCAACCTCAATCAACCGGAACATGAGTGAGTGAAAATACAACAGAGCAAAGTTCACTTGACAAAACAGGCCTGCGTCCATATTTCTGTGATGAAGGATCTGATCGTCTGGTGGAGCTACTCACAGCACTGAGCAGGATCAAGTTATCTACAGTGTCCGCGACGAAACGGGCCATTATACTTCTTCAGTTTCCGACAACACGGGTTTTTCATGTAGCTTCTCAGACTCCTGGTCAAATATTTCTTCGTTATATCCGATATCGCGCTCGGCTCTCACGGTTTCAGTTTCCTTATAAAAAGAATAAGTGCCATTGAAATAAAGCGTGACAACCAAAGTTCGTATTTAGTTCGCTATAGCCGATATTTCGCTATATCAGTGTTTGTTATAACGAGGTTCAAATGTATAAATGTACGTACAAACGAATGCCGTATGTTCAGCTCCTCCCTCTTACGGCTACTATTACCCACCCGTTGGCTTACGCCCCCGCGCTTTGCGTTATTTGTCCTACTCTTCTCTCCCCCGTCTCGTTCGTCCCCACGGTCGCCGTTACATGTTTACAATTTCTTGTTTATTTGCTTTTTCCTTTGCTGTTGTGCTCATGAGTGTTTTCTTCCTTGCTTCTTCGTGTGAAACCGTCTGTCGATGGTGAGGGCCGGGCAGAGCTGCCGCTTCCACGCTAATTGTTGGTGAAGGAAGTTCCACTGCCGAAACTGTTGGTATGCACCGCAAGGTTGTATACAATTTTTGCTTGCACGCACACACGTATGCACTGACTGCTGCTTCCCTCGCTAGTGAGGGTCGCACGTTAGGAAAGGACTGCGCACATGTCCGCGGTTGGTTTGGAGGAGTAATGTCACTAAATAAGGTTTCATTTAACGACACCAGGCGGCAGTGTTATCGTATTCCCCGAAGGAGGAATGGACCCTCGATGCTGTCGTACATGAGGCCATGGCGTTTGTCAAATCTTCCGGATCGCCTTGGAGACCACATGCTTACCTCGCCATCCGGCTTCTTCATTTTCTTTGTATCGTACAGAATAAGGTTCTCCTAAAATAAAAATTAGCCCTATTCGCCCGTTAAAAAAATAAATGTAATTCGAAGTACTTGGGTACCCGACCTTGAAGGCTATTTAGTTTTATTATTTATTTATTATTTATTTATTATTTATTTATTTATTTATTTATTTATTTATTTTACTCTCAAGGCAATGCGGTACAGAGAGTAACGTTGTTGGTACAGAGAGGAGTGGTGAAAAAAATTTCACAGTTACATTGTATTATATATGAGGCCGACCAGTTTGGCAGCTGCACCGGCTTGCAATCGCCGTTCCTGTCATGCGTGGCCCGTCGTAATGGGTCGTAATGACCGCCGCCGAGTACTTGGTCGCGGTCTCAAGCGCGTCCCGTCGCCATCGTCGTCTATAAGGATACAGTCTCATGCTGACACAGTTACGACAAGGAACCACGGCAGTGTGCAAGAGTGATGACCGCATGAATTCTTTCTTTTATTTGAAAAAGAAAAATCCAGCCTTTGATAACGAAGTCCACTCTTTTCCCACTTCTAAAGACGTTGTTTTCACACGAAAGGAAGTTACGGGACAAATATTGACAAATTTTCAAATTTTCCGCTGTTCAACGTCAGCATTGACATCATTGGTGGCTTACCAAAACGGACCAGTCAGTGCTTTATGTAGAATTCAAACGGTGTGGTACGGCGGAATCAGAAAGGCACTACTGCACAGTCGCGATCATGTTTGTTGTCAGTACTTCTTTCCATGGTCATTTACACAGGCTTGTCCTTGTGGCAAGCAGTTCGAGAAACAGGATGGCGGGTCGTCACTGTTTCATCAGTTTTCCTTATTATCGGGTTTAATTTTGTGAAGGTTGTGGTAAAATTAGCGAAAGTGTTCATTTGGCGTGGTAATTTAGAATGGAGCGAACGTCTGGTAGTTCCGGCCAGTCAACAAGCGTGCTAATAGTTCCTAGAATAGAAACATTCTAGAAACATAGCGCGAACTGGACGCCGGGTAGACTAGCCAGCTCAGTCGAATTGCTGGCAGAAGGCGTCGTTGTCTGTGGTGTCATTTTTCTGCATATGCACTCCAGCCTATCGGCTCCGTAGTGCGGAGTTATATACGCTTCAGGCTTAGAGTTCCTGTATATAGCTCCCGCAGAGAGATATAGCTCCCTGCGGGAGCTATATACAGGAACTCTATTCAGGCTGTAATAGTAATAGTCTTCTGACGAGCCAGGTTTCAGTCCCAGCTGATTGTTTTTAATGCGATAGCATTCATTAGCTGCCTCACCCGGAGTTCGCGATATACGTGTGGCTTTGTAATGTTAACTTGTGGCTAAGGAGTTGTGGCTAATGTCAGGGACACTGAAGTGAATTTGTCAAGCTCCCGTTTTTGCTTGCACTGCGTAGACTGGCTCAAATTAGCACACTTTTCATCGTTTATCCGGTTGACAAATCGGTAATTATCTTACAAAGCGCGAAAGAAAAAAAACTACCATGCGCGGTTTGCGGTGGCCGCACTAACTAAGGCTGTGACGTTGGGAGGAGGGGGCACCGTGATTGGACGATGCCCAAGGTTAGCAATCAAACAAGTTTCGGTTTCGGTTTCGGTTCTGTAAAACACAACCACTGGCGTTGTTGGATGGGCATTCTCAACATCTCAGGAATCATCGTACCGCGCTTCTGCCATGTTGTCGGCTGTAAAATGCATAAGATAAGCCTCCCAGGACGGCTTGGAATCGTAGCATTCACTAGGCGAGGCCTACGCAGTGCATGAACGCCCTCCGCGTCCCCGCAGACGCTCAAATGCCATGCGCTTTTCCCCTATATTTGGAGCTTGCCTCACTCATGCCTGTATCGTAAAAAGCGTGTTGGGACCAGGCCAAGGGTCTGTTGATTCTGGCCTGTGCCCACTGCCCGCAAGCAGTCGGTGCTTATGGAAACAGCACGCCAACGAGAACTCGCTAGCGCGCCAGTGCCAGCCTGCGCGCGTTCTGTGAACTAGTTCGTGGAGCAATGAACGTTGCAGCACAAAAAAAGGTGAACTCAGTATAGAAAACATCGGCGGAAAACGAAAAAGTTAACTTATAAAAAAAAAAACACGTACCCACGGGGATTCGGACTTGTGACTTGCAAAACACTTGCGATGACATACCTAGCTCTCCAAGCGACTCGGCCACGGGCGAGCGCTGCGGACCTTGGAAGTATAAGGCATATAATGTATAACCAGTTTACACTTTTATTTAGTTTTAGCATTCCAAGCAGCTTAGGGGACTATTTGTTGTTTTGCGCTCGTGCAGTAAGCATCCCCCAAGTTTCCACGATATCTCACGTCTAGCAATTGCATTTCGTAGACGGAAAAGCGTTTGCAGATGCGTAGTCGTGCTGCTGGCCGCTGTGCTTGTTCGCCCAGCGCAAAGAAGTGCTTCCCGCACCCTAGTTTTACGCTGTACGGTAAAAATATCAGTTGATTTTATTTCCTTAGTACCTATATTGACTTCGCTGACTCTTCTCCCGCCTTCAATAGGCCTTATATTTTCCTACTGGCGTACCGGTCAGCGAAGCGTCGCATGTGCGCTTGTGCAGCGCTTGTGTGAAGCGACCTTGACTTGGAGCTAGATACAGTGTACAAACTAACCAAGTAAAGAAAGGCCCATTCTTCCATTCACAAACGTGTCCTGGCTTCGTTTCAACTGAGCGAACGAATTGCGACGACCCGTTGGCGGCCGGCGGACGAAACGCTGGGCCGACTGACTCTGTCTGAAGGCCGGGGAGCCGTGCAGTAGCGCAGCCAATTGCGAGCTCGTCTCCTCCCGACGTCACATGAAAACGCCACAGAAAATGGGCGAGCGTAAAGAGAGGAGGACAGCATTTTCGAATTAATTTTTCTACTAAATAAAATCGCGTAAACGCGCCCAGAGTGGTCGAAACATGGCCTGGGGACTCCGGACTACAATTTGCGCTAGTAATCCCGCAATGTTTACATATTACTTCAGTGTCCCTTTAAGGCGTTGTTCTTCTGAGCACGAGGACGCGATTCACGGCCGCGGCGGCCGCTTTTCTAATGGAGGCGAACAGCAAAAACGCCCGTCTGTACGAGATTTCGGCGCACGTAACTTAAAGGTCCCCAGGTGGTCAAAATTAATTCGGAGCCCTCCACTACGGCGCGCCTCATCGCCTGCGTTGCGGCGGCGCGTTAACCCTACAAGACATACATACATACATACATACATACATACATACATACATACATACATACATACATACATACGTACGTACGTACGTACGTACGTACGTACATACATACATACATACATACATACATACATACATACATACATACATACATACATACATACATACATACATACATACGGCAAAAAAGAGGGCGAGCCAAGAAATTCCAAGTAATTGTGCGAGTAATTCTCTCAAGCTATGTGGAATGACAGAAGGAATTTCAAGACGTTCAAAGTAGATTTCATGATGTATATAACTAATTGCAAATGAATTTCCCGTAATTCTAGTGCTCACATATAATGTCAAGTAATTCCCAGCGAGTGTCAAGTGTCTCTTTGTTAGGCAATGAATTTAATAGACAACCGTCCGACTTCAAATTTTTGCGCGTGCGTGCGCGGACATTTTTTACCTAGATTTGTAAAATCGAACCCACTTCGTTCCGCGCGCCATGTCAGCTTTCCATGCTCGTTTCCTCGGTGGCTGACTCGCTCGTTGGAATGGCGGTTAATTTTCGCGTTCTGTGAATTTTAATGGCTTTCGCAGAAAAGGTCACCTGTAATTTTTTTTTTTTTTTCAGTCTAGAATGTTTCTGTCGGAGGTTCGCTTCCTTGTTCTTGGCAGAAGTTTTTTTAAGCGCAGAGCACTTTAAGGCCGCGCCTTGTCGTCGTAGCTCGCTCGCTGAACCTAGAGCCACTAAATAAGCTACGCTCTAGCTGAACCCAAGGAGATCTCCACACGGCGTTCCGTCGTCGCGGCGTAACCCAGTCTCTTCGAAAGCCAAGCGGTTTATATAGTCATAAACGTTCGAAACTCGTCGACCGATGGCGCTTGTCATACTTCTCCCCGTTGTTTAGCGGAAATAAAACTGCAGATACATTTGAGGCGAAATATACGTAACTAAGCGGCAGCGCCCGCGTTCATTTAGTTAGGACCGCTCGTTTGGTTGGTTTTTACGATAGTAAGCGGGAAAAAGTGGCAGTGCAACGCCGGCACGTGCGGGAGGAAAAGCAAGCACAAAAAGTACAGAACTGCCGCGGGCGCAGTGTCGGGCAGGGGGCGCGCGAGCACTGCGAAGGCGGGAAATTTGAATTGCATTGGTACATCAGTGAGCGGATCAGTGAGCGGATAGCGGCGCTACAGCCCATTATGGCGAATCACTGCTCTGCACTTCCGACATATTTCACATTGAGTGGAATGGCTTTAATTTTTTGTTATCACGCCCTTACTCACCGGTGACTCTTAGCGCGCCCTTGCTCGCCCTGTTGGGAAGTTGGTTCGGGTTCATACCTTTTATCTCTGTTATGGAAAGGCTGGCATTGTGAGATAACCTATATGGTGCAAAGAGACCCAAAAGAGGCGAGCCCGGCCGTTAAACCGCAACTGATCACCAAGGGCTCCTCGGCGTTATCTTATATTTACCTCGCATGATGGAAGGGAAGAACAAAAGAACAAAAATGTGTTTTAATTGGAGGAGCTGAGGAGTGCAAAAAAGCACGTCCAGTCATCTGCCTTGTCGCGGGGTGCCACCAGTTCTGCAGTCCGGTTTTCGTTGAGCCAACGAAAGTCTCTCCTCTACAGTACGTTTTCTTATCACTCCGTGTTCCATGAAAAAGTGCACCCTAACGGACGGCGCTTGCTTCTCTCAAAAAACGTTAATACGAAAGACAGGTCGAATTCGGTGGAATTCGGTCGAGGGAGAGAGAGTCAGAGAGAGAGAGAGAGAGAGAGAGAGAGAGAGAGAGAAGCTTTATTTTTATTTGGTTGTTTGTAAGGAGGACTAGACATCCTCCCTAAACTGTGGTCCATACCTTAAAGGGACAGACAACCGATTTTTGTACAGTATATATTCTCTATCCCAAATGAAAGGGCGTCACTTAAACAGGGGTGTAACAGCTGCGCCATTTGCGCCATTGAGCGCCAAACTTGTTTACCTGTGCCATACTGCGCCGAACACCCCTGCGCCAAACTTGCGTAGCAGCGCCGTCCTGCGCCACAGCGCCTGAATTGAGCCGCCAGATACGACCGCCGTAATGTCGAGTGCCCGAAAACTTGGCTGAAACATCGTGTTTTCTGTTTCATCAAGAAGGCGTGTATGGTTTCGGTTTCATCAAGGCTATGGGCGGCTAATGGAAGTTGGTTTTGGCTTAGCCGTAAGGCCGCAGGCACTACGCGCTTCTCCGCATACTCTTTGCATTTTTTTGTGTTGCATTTGCATGGTTTCGTTTGCTGATGTCGACCGCTGCGCCACAATAAACGGGAAATGACCAAAAGTCAAATGTTTTTGGGTCTCATCGCGAACAGGTATACAATATTCGCATGCAAAATTGTAGTTTATTGGAGGTGCACATCAATTTAGTCACCCATTTTTGGCGGTCCTATATATCTTTGCTGCCCGTAACTTTCCGTAGCCTGCATGTATCGGACAAACAGGGCCTTGAATGGCTTTCGCCCTCGCTTGTTAATTAGGCCTGCTGTTGTTGTGAGGTGATTACACATTTTCGCCTGTAAACTTTGGGGTTAGCTTTGGTTAGTTAGAGGATGGTCCAAGATTAATCATGTCTTCTAACACGCTCTAGTTACGTAGTCTACGGCCTAAGCTCGTCGACTCTCGCAACCCGGTGACAGGCCCAGACAAAGCTATGTTTAGCTTCGGACGCACTGAAACCACGTGTTCGATAGAAAAGGAGCTGCAAGCAAACACCTTGTTTTACGGAATTCCGCCGCGTGTGTTCGCATAAACACTGCCGTTTGCCTGACACGAAGCAAGGCCTGTTATCTGATCTCTTTCGACTCTGCGCGTGAGGTTTGGCATTTGAACGGTAACAACACGGTGAGACTTGCTTGGGCCCGAAGGTTTAGAAAACCTTTCGCATTTTGTTAAACCTCTCAGACTATAGTACAAGAACTGCGTTCCTGGTTCAGGTCGGTTCTAGTGCCTGGTAGAACGTAGATAAAACGTAATTGGCGTGGGACTTGCACGGCGGTCTGTAGGGAAATAAAGAAGGTACCTTAGTGCTGTGGAATGGTCTTACATCTGCTCCAAATGGCATTTCTGGCGCTCAAAGCTTTCTACAAAATGCCTTTCTGACTGCTCCAAGCCTGCTACAAAAGGCACTTTGCCTGCTCCAAACCCATGTACCCTGTTCCACCCCTGCTTAAAGCAACTTAAGGATAAACGGTTTTGATGACAACGCCCTAGAACTTTTTAAATCGAAATTTTTAGGTCTATGGGCCGTATTTGTCTTCCCAAAAATTGTGCTGGCAACCATGACATACAGTAGCGCGGCAACATGCTGTTGTCTGTATTCGAAATGAGAAGCGGTATTTAAAAACTGGTCCCCAGCTAAAAAAAGTGTGAATGGCAGACTTTCTCATTCCCTTATGTGTGTTTTTTTTTAATTCACCAGTTTATTTTGCACGAAGGCGCCATCTGTTGGGATGGACGATAGGTAGAATCTGGCTTGACGTTGTGGAAGTCGGAAGTTCGATTCTGCCCGGGCGCGTTCTTTTTTTATTCTTTTAGGCAGCCGTTGGCGTATTTGGAAACTGAAATTGAATATTTTGGCAGAACAAACGCCCCTGACTCAGGCAGAATCGTCAAAGCTCCTTCACTGGGTCTGTTTACTGAACGCTGCCGTTGATTCTGGTACAATTCTAGCCACTGTAATTCTGGGCATGGAGGCGCTCAGTTAAGCGGGATTCACACGACGGAGAAACCCTCTCTTTTTGGCCCGCGGGACCCGCTCACGTGACCAGTTTTAGGCTCCGCCCCTCGGTGGGGATAGCCCGCGGTGGCTCCGCGAAAGAAAATGCCTCCGCATGTTTTCGCTCGACGGCGGTGGCCCTCGGTGGGGAATGGAACCTGTTCTTCGGCGCTGTCGTCTGCTAGTCACTCCGCGTAGCTCCGCACGTGTGGATGCGCCGCCAGGCCGGATAATCCGGTCACGTGCTGTTGACGTCACATATCCGTCCGCCTCCGTGAGAGGGTTTCTCCGTCGTGTGAATCCCACTTTAGCCATACTGAGAGCAACCCAACGGCGGCGGGCAGCGTGTCTTTTAAAAATGTTCAAAATAATGTTGAGAAATACCTATACAATTTAAACTTCTACAAATACTTGTGTTAAAAGGTTTTCATTTAGTGAATGAACGTTTCGGCTGGGACAGTAGCTGCTAGGTTTGCAGGTCACGTGACGGGGACTCATATTGTAGTGTCAAGTTTCGACACTACGAACCTCCACCCTTCCGATTTCAGAAAGTTTGGTGCCAAATTAAAATTACTTCCGCCAATTTGTTTATAAATTGCTTGTGGTTACCGGGCTATATAAAACGCTGGCTTTCATGTGAGCTAGAGAACATATACGCGGCAAAAACCGGTTGTACGTGCCTTTAAATGACGGCTGGGCCCTGGCGGCGTTTTCAGCCAACTGGGCAGTCCAGAGTTGTGCCTACGTCTGGGTCGGAGCTGAGCAGCGCGGTCCCCCACTGCTCGTCATTCGTGATTTTGCGACCTTTTTGTCGGCTGAGGCCAAGCTCATGGCATTTGGGACAGGTCCGCGCGCTCTTTACATAGGCGCACATGTGGGAGTACTGGCCAGGGTATTAATGAGCGTACGCCCCAGGGTTTGGGTACATATCTGCTTCGAGGAGACGCAGGACCACCGATTGGACCCGTTCGCAATGTGTATATGGTTAGCGATTTCTCTGTGGGAGACCTTGCGCTCCCTTACCGATCTCATCGGAGGCCGCTCGGTGGTGGCTCGGCATGCGGGTCACCGGGCCGTGTTGTGAGCGTCGTCGTTTCCGGGAGGAAGCTGTGTGCAGTGCTGGAAAAATTCGAACTCTTCGGTCGAGGAGCGACTCTTTACGGAGCCCCTTCTGTTGGACCCCGTTTTTACATCGCGGAAAGACGCTTGATTCCTCAGTGGTGCTCTCACTGGTCTCTGTTTACGACCTTATCGAATCCCGTTCCTCGTTCTGTGAAGGTCGTAATCTTTCGCTGCTCATTATCCTGCTTATAATGTCGCCATATGTGTACACTCCTCTCATAGCCCACTCCTGTATACCTCCTGCCTGAAAAGTCTCGCGCAGCACGTGCTGCTGCGGCAGCGTTGCGCGGCGCAATTCTTCGCACTAAAAATTCACAGGGTCTCTTCTTATGTTAAGAAGGAGACGACTTCAAGGCTAGTGGTTATGCGTTAAAGACGGACACGTGATTTACTTTGTGTCCCGTTCTTCTATACTTCACGTTCTGCGATGAATTCCCGTGATGGAGGCGCGCACCTGTTTAGGCGCTCTGGCGGGACACGCTGTTGCATTCGTTCACGTCCGTCTAGCGGCACTATTTTCACGTCTACCGTCGGCATATGTCTTACTCCCTTTTTCTACGGTCACCGAACGCCAACTTATATTTTCCCAGTCTTCCGTGCGTGTGTCCCTTGTGTCCCTCACCGTCCTTACTTCGATCCCCCCCCCCCTCCCGTACTTAAGTTTATTTGAACCGGGAGGAGTTCCACAGCTCGAGATGCTCCATAGCGCGCGACGCCAAGGACGCTCAAGGCTGGCTGAAAACGCGACCGCGCTCTTCACATTTCTCAGCGCCGCTTGACCTTATTTTGTTGCCGAGTTTGTTTTTGTGCTCGGAGCTGGGAAGAAATGGGGTATAAAAGGACGTAGGTCGGGGAAAGGAATTTCTGTTAGTCCGCAGCCTTATGTCGACCCCACTCGGTTTCCACCGTTGCCTTTGCTCTGCGCACACATGCAGGGCGCATCGGCAGACTTCAGAGGACTGCACCGCGTTTAAGCCAGCACTGTCTGCCTCGAAGCGAGAAATTGTGTGTTCTGTTTGCGTCCGATGCGCCTTCCCTCTGTCTGTGAACGGCGGAGGACCGAAAAAGGAATTGGGCCCGTTTCCCACATGTTTCTGGACCCTGGGCGAGGAAGGTAGCGAGTGACGCTACGCAGAGGCGGGGGCCGTCCGGGAGGCTGCAGGGTGCGGGGACCAAGCGGTCTACCGCTGGCAGGTCGTTAGACAGCACCGCTGTTTTTTTTTAACGGAGCAGGGCAAAAGACCAGAAGTGTTAAGGGGCTACTTAAGGGGGACTCACCTGTTAGCATCCTATGGGCTCACGACTTCATGACCCACGGACTTCAAAACCGCCGGGCACGAATACGAAAGCCTTTGCAAATACACGTCAATGTTCACAACAACTTAGTTTGCTTACTTTAGAGATATGTCGCTTGTGTACTGAAATAAAAAAGAAACAAATCTCTTGCTTGCTTGACACCTAGCGCCATCTTATTGCAACTGGATAAACCAAAATGCGTCTCTTGTTTATTTTGTATCTCAGTAAAGATGTAATATGTGCCTAAAAGAAGCAAACTAGGCGGTTAGAAACATCTCTGTGGGGGAATTTGGTAAAACCTTGCGGGTAGGTGGTCAGCGAAGTTTGTGGTTCCGTCTAATCACGGTCTGGTCTGTGCCTGTCTCTTCTGTCTGTCCCCTCGATTTCATCACCCATCCGGTTAAAAGAAGTTAAAGGAGTACTTGGGCGAGAAGTTTATATATATATTATATATATATATATATATATATATATATATATAATATATATATTCAAAACCTTACGTTCGGACCATTCAATGTGGGAACATGCTTCATATTTCTGAATATCGTTGAGACAGAAAAAAACAGTGGGTTACATTTGAGGCAAAACACCAATGCATAACTGGTACTCGCAGTGCTCGTTTAATTGAAAACAAATGTGCGCTTGATATACGCGTTAAAAACGATGTTTTGACCCCAAAAGCACACAAAGCGCTCGCGCGCCGAGCAGTAACGAGAAGTGGAGTGTAGATGGCGCGCAAGAAGTGGAACGCGGGAAAATTGAATTGACTTAAACAAATTTACACCGTGTATATCGTGGGAGGAGCGATATACGGGGGGGGGGGGAGGGGGGTAAGAGCTACAGAGGTTGGCGGGAAAGAGAAGAGAGGCAGTCACGTGGCAGCTAGGGGGTGCAGAAGACTATCGTCTTTCGGCGACACTTGCAGCGAAGCAAACAGACGCGCGGCCATTTTTTACCCAGCTAAGCAAAAGAAGGAATGTCTAAAATGTCAGTTTTTAAGCGTGCCATATATGTCGCTAGGAATCCAGCATTTTTCACGTCCGCGAACGAAAGCTCCCGAGGATCCAAAAGCCTTTGAAGTGCGAGGCGTAATTGGAGAACGAACGTTCCGGTGTGTGTGTGCCGCTAGCATGCGATCACCACCAAAGTCGCACGCTATTGAAAACATTGATTTGGACGTCAAGACGCTCCTCATCACTTGGATATGCGTCTTGAGTAGACTAGTTATCAATACACACAATTCGGAAGATTAAAACATGGCCTATATTTCAAGCTTATATACGTCTCATCACTTGGAAATGTATCTTGAGTAGATTAGCTATGAATAGATACCATTTTCAGGATTACCAGAGCCAAAACCAAAGTGCGTGCATGTGTGTATACGTATCCCTTAGGGATGACTGCCGTCAACGCTCAAAACAAATAAAACGGGCTCATACCTTTCAGCGAAATCCCGCATTACCTCGATCTATGCCGTGTGCTAAAAAGCGTCGCTTGTAATCCACCTTCACAGAGTGGAATGGTACGGGATTTTGAAAGCGAAATCTTTCTTAGTTGGGGCGGATTACGTTCTGTCGAAAAACTAATGCATTTCCTCATAGACTGATTGGTCGACCAAAAATCTCTACACACTCAGCATGCGTGAAACCGCGGGCTTTCATTGTGTCAAAACGGTTACTGGAAATTCGCGAAAAAACAGCGCTCCTAATAAAGCAATACACGCACCTTTCACGATGAAGGAGTGCAGTAGTATGCCTTATCTCATAAACCACGTATCGGTATACATCCAGATCGTTCGTACACTCTTATCAAAAAAGCTCGTAAAAGGGTAGTAACGGCTGCATTTACTAACTCCTTACGGAGTTTACTACCCCTCAGATTGGTGCACGTACGTCCTACCACTAAGTGTGGAACCGTTACTAGTCTAGACCGTGCACTTAGTAATTAACTGCTGCTGGTTTGATACTAGCATTCGCTGAAGTAACAAATTCTATGAATTATGCAACATAATAACTACAGCTCCTTTTCCACGCCAAATCACGATTAAAAAGTTTGTGCAAATCCGCATGCTGTCTTGTATATGCTCACATTAAAATGCATAATTCTAAAATTATCGCTAAAATATTAGATTTTTACGACAAGCCCACCGACTCCCTCAGGGGACTTTCCGCGGCTGGCTATAAAAGCGAGAAGAGCAGATGTATCTCTAAGGTAACTAAGTAATACTCGCTCTCCTCGTTCATCCCGTCGGCTTTCTTGCTCAATTCTGTTGCTGATTGTCCACGTGTGATGTGTGCGTGATGAATGTGTCCATGTCGCGCTGCGCACTCAGCAGAATCCGCATTGTTACGTGTAGCTTTTTACTAGGTCATGCATGGCCAGTTAGTAAAGCAACTAAGTACCTAGTCAATACTGGGACAAGTAACTGGTTAGTGTTCTATTAATACTAAGTGCGCCGACCTTTTTTTTTTTTTTTAAGTGTGTAGATGCTTTTACTTAGTGCGCGACAAATCGTCGCGTGGGGGGTTCGTTCTTCGTTCTCGATTTGGGTCTTTGAAGGTTTGGCGATCGATTGGACGAACTTTAAGCGAGAAGCTTCCGCGCTTCCCTCAACTTTCTTTCGGAAGGGTGGTAAATTTTTTCTTGCACCTGTGCGACTGTCTTCATCTTTCATTAAAGTTTGGAATTTATTTCTGAACCTTCTAACGTTCACCCGCTACCTGTGGGGATATACCGTGGGCATCGATCCAGTTGGAAAGCGAACCGCGAGGCCAGGAGGGCGTTTATATGCCCCGTTAATCTTCCCGCGCTTTTTTACATATAACGGAATACGTAATCTGGGGGAGGGTATGAAAGGCAGAAGGCGAGCGCCAGACGTCTATGCCATAAAGTTTTAAAGATTCGCGGTCTTTCGTTGAGAGGCCAAGGTTTCCCGTTTGTTTGTTTCGCCGAGTGGAATCAGTTATCTTGATATCTCTCATAGAGTTTCATACTAATATATACTAGAGGGAAATCTGTCGCTGCAGTCGCGGGCCGCCGTGGGCAGCGCCAATGCCGCCCGCGACGTTCCTCGCCTACTTGGCTTAGCTAGCCATATGGCTTCTTTTTTTTTGTCTCGAAGCCAAAAGCAACAAAAAAGGGTAACATTTTTTCTTGTTGATCGTGCATGGAGCTTCTACATAATCACTGACAAATTTATCTTTTTGAAGGTTTAATTTTATAGAAAACAAAACAAATTTGATGAACCCTCTGCGGTAATACTGTTGCTTTTTTGCAGCCAGAGCCAACTTTTCAGCCTGTTCATGAGCCATGTCAAGGACAAGTGGAACGTGCCCGCCCGGTGCACGACAGAACACTCGCCGAAGCGCGGCTCCCCTAGACAGTGGCGCCAGATTTCCCTCTAGTATATATTATTATGAAACTCTATGATATCTCTGAAATTGCGGCTTGCGGAAAGCGCCGACAGCTTGACGATAAAATCCTGCGCGCCGCCGATTGGCGGTCGCCTTGCTTGGAAGCCCGACGTGCAGGAACTGGTAGAACCCCTGGACGAGTGCTTATGAGGGCAGATGGGGAGATTGTTTTAGAAAATTACTCGGGGCACGAGGTCTGCTTCCGTGATTTGAATGCGAAAGCGTGGCGGTACTTATCGCTAACTTGTTTGCTTCTGCGTCTTCATTCGCTTTCGCTTCTTCGTCTTACGGCGCAAATTATGTCAGCGAGCAGACTGAGAAGGTTTGAGGGACGAGATAAAGTTCGTAGAACGTAGAAAGGACGTAGAATGGTCGTGACGTAGAGTAGGACATAGAATAGGATGTAGAATTGGGCTAGTTGGTGCTGCTTTCTATCGAATTGCGCTGGGTATATATACTAAGACGAATTGGACAACAAAGGGACTGGGACGAACCAAATTGTGCTTCGTCCCAGTCCCTTTGTTCTCCAATTCGTCTTAGTTACATACCAGGCGCAATTCGATATGACGAGAGACGATAGACAGCTCGACACGCCGGTATCAGGTATACACCTCTTCGAAGCTTTCGCGTAAGACTCTTTAAACTCATTCCTCTGATGTATTTGTTAGGCGGTTAGACCGGTCAAAGGAAGCGCATCGTTTTACTCATTAATGCGTGCGGGCTCGGTGGTGTTATGCTCTGCGCGGCAGGACTCTTTATCGGCGTGTTTGTGTGACACGGCGTTTCGCAAAGGCATCCGGTATGTATGTACAGTTGCTTGCAATGCCCGAGCGTGCTCAGATATACGTCGACGTCGCGACAAGCTGGCGCTGGCAGCCCGCGCGAGTAAACTCCCGTGCTTGTTTACAATCGAGCGTGTCAGTGGCGCAATGCGACCGGGATTTCTTCAGAAGGCTTCGACGTGCGTTGGCCTGCGCAAACCAGACGGCCTTCGTGTTTTCCGTTTCCCGCTCCTTTTTCTTTCGTTTTATTTTGCGAGCGTTGTTTTTGGAGCGTCTCCAAGCACACGTTATTTGTTCGTATGTGCGCCAAATTTCCATCCAGAGGTTTAAAATGAAACCAATTAGATGCTTCTCAGGACTTAGCAGTCAGTCGAAAAGTGGCCGTCGTTTTCAACGAAGAGGTACCGAAATGGCCGCCCCTGTAAATATAAAATAACTGCAATGTGTATGATTTAGTGTGCCTTATTCAATGAACAGCTGAACACCTTTTCCACACCCTTTCAACACCCTAAGAAAAACTAAAGGTGTTGAAGTTGATCAACACCCTGTTTTCACACAAGAAAGGTGTAGATATAGGAAAAGGGTGTTGAGATTCAAGAAAAGGGGTGTAAAGGCCTCCCAACACCCTTTTTCCACTTATGCTACACCCTTCTTGGCTAAAAGGGCGTAAAAAAGTTTAGTGTGTGGCCTTATTCAATGAACAGCTGAACACCTTTTCCACACCCTTTCAACACCCTAAAAAAAGCCAAGGGTGTTGAAGTTGATCAACACCCTTTTTTTCACACAAAAAGGGTGTAGAGCTAGGAAAAGAGTGTTCAGATTCAAGAAAAAGCGTGTAAAGGCCTCCCAACACCCTTTTTCCACTTATGCTACACCCTTTTCGGCTAAAAGGGTGTAAAAACGTTTAGTGTGATATGATTTGAACCATGGGACGCCAGAGCAGAGGGCTAATCGCTCCACTAACGTACCCGGCCCCCTGTCGCAGTGGAACAAGAATCAGCCTGGATGCGAGCCGCGTGGCGGGCGAACGTGACGGCACGGAAGTAGAGCGGGAGCATGCGAAGGACAGCTCTGACTTTCGGGAAGCTGCAGCGTAGTATGCCTGTTTTGAGTAACTCGCTTGAAAACACGAAGGAACGGAAGCGAAGAAAGACGCGCGAGCGTAGTGTAGGAGTAAGCGAGTCTCCGATAATCGCGAGGCTTTTGCCTCGAGACCGCGCAAAGCCCGAGGACGAGGAATAACATTTATTTTTAAAGGAAAGGGGAGGGGGAAAGGAGAGTGGGTGGTGGCCTCAGTCCAGGGAGTAAGCCGCCTTCAGGCTTTTGCCCCAGCAGCCCTCGCCCGGGAGATCAGGTACTCCTGATCCTCGGCCGCCTTCAGCTGGCCCTCGCCCGGGAAGCTGGTCAGCTGGAAGCTGTGCTCCCACTGCTCCAATGTGATGGAATTGGTGATGGATGTGGGTTGGGATGTTTGACGCACTCCCATACGAGGTGATGGGTGGTGTTTGGTGTATTGCATGTTGTGCAGTTGTAGGAAAAAACAGCTGGTGAAATATGATGCAAAATTGCCATGCTGTAGTAAGTCTGTGTTTGGATTCGGCGCCAGATTCGAGAGTCTTGTGCCCGAGGAATTCTTTTTACAGTTCAAGCTTTAGGAGGGTCGACATTGATGGTCCCGGGAGCGTGAAGGAAGGCCTCCTAGCAGGAAAGCACCTCACGACGTGGACGAGCGTCGCGTCTGGTTTGATTTTGTTTCATTTGTATTGCATAATTCGCACGCGTACATTTATTCGTTTATTCGTGATACCTTCGGGATACGTTGACCTACATTGCAGAGGGGATGGGCAAGAAACAGTGAATATACAGCAAAAGGTACACAAGGAAGCAGATAACTAACAATGTTCTCGACAGCATAAGAAGCAAAAAAATAGGAAAAAGAGGTACACTCTTAATAAAAAAGGTCGTAAAAAGGGAGTAACGGCCGTATTTACTAACTCCTTACGAACGTTAGTACCCGCGGTTTTGTACGTAGGCTCTGCCGCTAACAACTGCATGGTTAGTAAATTAACTGAGTGTAGGAAGTAGTATGCACTAGATTAAGGTCGTGCTTATACTAAGTTGTGCATGGCCAGTTAGTAATCGCATGTAGCGCAGAAGAGTGCTATCGCTGGTACTTTACTAGTGGGGTAGTGGTGCTTACTGCCTGCTTCGGTTAGTAATTCTGACAAGTGCTACATTTACTACCTCCAGTTACTAAGTACCTAGTGTATACTGGGACAAGTAACTTGTTAGTATGCCATTAGTGAATGCTCCGACCTTTTTTTTTTTAAGAGTGTATATAACAGAGGAAAAACTAGTCCAGATTTGACAATGCATTTTTGAGTAGTAGGGGGTCCGCTGTGCTTGTTAAAGTGGCTGGTGGATAATTGCAGTCATTGCTAGTTCGGGGGGAAAAGTACTGTTGGTACGCGGACGCGCTGCAGCGGGGCACGTTAACCTTTTGTTAGGGATCGCGACGGGATGGTATAAATTGTGGAAGGGAAAGCAAGGGGGGGGGGGGATGTAAAACGACTTCAGGAACCTCAGGCACGCTATAGAGTGCGGACCTTGGGCGACAAACAACCGAGGTGCTATTAATAGAGCACACGGGACAACATAGTGAGTTTTCATCGAAACAACACAAGGAGAAGCCAGCCGAAATTCGAAGGAATGCCTTTCTTTCAAGTTTCCCCGAACTCGCGCACCAAGAAGACGAGTATTCGTATACACTTATGCTTGGCGCCGTCTCCCTCGCGGGCTTGCCTCGCTTGCGCAAACCTATTAGTGCAGCTGTTTTTCTCAAGTCTTTGCCCCAACTGTTACATGATTTCTTTTTTTCCCAGCTCCCCTCAGATACTCAGGCATTTGTCGAATAACAAGAGAAAAGACGTTCACCAGTTACGTACACCCACCGTTGCTAATTATGGAACAGGAATGTGCTTGTGGAGCTGTTTTCTGTGTAATCTAAGGAAAAGAACTTTCACGTTCCATCAAAAGCGACGACGGTATCTTTATACGTGCACGCGCCTAAAGGTTTTGTCGAACAATGTGTCGATCCATTTAAACGTTTTTTTTTTTTTGTTGATGCGTCCGCACCTCGTCCTTTCGCGGAGTGATGTTTGTCGTATAGTGTCTACGAGCTATAGTACTTCGTCGCTACTGAACTTGTTCTCTATAAACTGCAGGGTGCACACTGAACAGTGTGTTCTTGCTTGAGTGCGTCTCCCCCGTAGCTAAATATATACTTTGAGCAAAGTATACCAATCGTACGATAGATCGAGTGCCTCATAAAGCAAGTTCAGGAGAACGGTATATTGCCACTTGCTGGAGGCTGCGCAGCGCGCGGTCGCGACAACACACAGTGCACAGTCCTTGCGACCTTCCTGAAATATGTGCATTGTTTGTGCAGTGGCAATTGACGTTCCCCCCCCGGCACGAAAACCGATCGCAGTTATTTGATGGCGCCCGCGCTTTTCTGCCCACGCGCGCGGAGAGACCGAGAACGAACACCAGCGCCCTCTGCCTGATAAAAAAAAATCCAATTAGGGCCCGTAATATGGCTACATCAGCCTGCAGCTGACCCAAAGTGTCTCAGTGAAGGCAGGAAGGAGGCAAAACGAGTACGAGATTTTGCGCACGTGTCTTGAGTCCTCTGTCCTTTCATCTGTGTAGCCGTCTTAAACCCCACAATATCAATCGACACCGCGAGCGCCTGTCTTCCTCTGTCCTTTCCTCTGTGGCGTTTCTCCTCCCAAATTATACAGTTTCTCAGATACGCGTGGTATCATCACATCCCTACACAAGCCAGTTGGTCTGCCAACAGGCAGCTGCCGAATACCTTGGCCACGATGCGGAGGTTTGTTTATACCCGGTATCTGTAACCTCGCCGTGTGCGCACTCCAATATCGTATGACGCTCGCGTGCGGTGCTGTTGAGGCTTGGCAAAGGCGGCGCTTGGCATGGAAGGAAGGTGACGATAAGGGTCTGGGACACCCTCTACATGTGTATTAAGCTAATATGTCCGTACTTACGCAGCTGATAGATTGGTTCTCATTTCTGGCGTCGGTCCCGTGAGAAACTGCGGAACAGCGCCTTTGCTCCTCGGCTGGCATGCAGCCACTCTGGCGCTACGCGTATATACCCGCTGAGAACGGGCGAATGTATGTTGTCCGCACGTGTACCTCTGAGGGTTTAAGGACGGCGTGCGTGTGGCGGGCCTTTCATGCCATCTCGAAAAGTTAACTTGCTGCGAGCACTTAAACGAAGCCTTACGCTGTTACCTTATCTTGTGCAGTGCGGATTAGATAGGTAATAGCTGATTCTGCTTATGACAACATTTGTGACAGCCTCGCATTCCCCCATGTTCTAGTCATCGGAGTCGTCTGAAACTCATGGACCAGACGAGTATCTAGAGGAATAGGCAGAAAGCCTGTTGCTGCGAATGTTTTTTTTTTTTTTTTTGTAATTATTACCACTGTATTAACTAATCGGGGGTCCCTGTACAGTCACTGACTTTGGGACCCTTGTCTGCAGTATTTTTACTATGTACTTTTCTTACGCGCTTCAGTAAACTACTACTTCTTCTTCTTCTTCTTCTTCTTCTTCTTATTCTCTTGTTCTTGTTCTTCTTGTTCTTGTTCTTGTTCTTCTTGTTCTTGTTCTTCTTGTTCTTGTTCTTGTTCTTCTTCTTCTTGTTGTTCTTGTTCTTCTTGTTCTTCTTCTTCTTCAACCCTTACGGAGTAGGATGACTTTAGAAAGGTCGTGGAGGCGAGCCACCAGCATAACAGCATCGAGGACATTACAGACATAAACGAATGGGTCTGTTGGGAGACGTAAAAGCTTCCACAAAAGATACTGATCAATCCTCCGAAGCTGTTGACGCGCGCCTTAATGACTTACAAGAAGTGTACGGAAGCGTACAAAGACTGACGAACGAACAAGAGCAACCGCAAACTGAGAATTAAACTGTCCAAATTTAAGGAAGACGTTGAAAGGCATTCATGACGCTTATCTCAAGATCACTGGTGCCAAATTTGTGACCGAATGAAAGGCAACCTGGGTAAAAAAAAAAGCAACTCTTGAGACATCTGCTTGACCCATACCATAACAAAACGGTTCAAAGGCACAGACTGAGAATAGTCCGAGCCTTCCCAGGCAGAGACGAGGACTTGACAAAACAAGTCAGGAAAACCAACCTCCCTGCTGGAACCCAAAACCCCCCCCCCCCCCCAACATAGACGACATCCAAATATAGTAATGGAAAGGAAATAACGATGCGCTGGCAACATTCAAACTCCGCTTGGTGTCGGCGCCTGGCTTAGACCAAATAACTATCAAGATGTTGAAGAATCTCGACGTCTGTCACAAAAATCACGAAGTTCTTCAACCGAGTTCAACCGATTTTAGCAAGGAGGCCCCGTTCCCCAGGCATGGAAACAAAACACGCAAAAGTTGCTTTTATTCCCAACATTGGAAAACCGTTACTCTGAAGCAGCCAAAAAACGACTTCTGTAACCTCATGTCTGGGAAAGCTAATTAAGTATATAATCCTGGCAAGTCTAATAAAACACGTTCAAGGCACACATCAGCTTCCGCACACAGTGCTAAAGTTTACAGCACGGCTGTAGATAACCTCCTGCAGCTATCTCAGGATATAATAATATCCTGAAATGGCCTAGACACGGAGGCAATCCTAAAACTAGATATGGCCGAGGCTTCCGACAAATAACGCTGTCATAATTGAAGGGCTAGAATCAACCAACCCAGCAACCGACACCACGACCGGCTTTATTGACCCACACATACATTAGGAACTTCAACAGAACGGGAATACTTAACATTGGAAGTGCCACCTCGAACACCATTGAACTCTCAGACAAGGGCACCCTGCAAGGGCCGGTTCTTTCACCGCTCCCATTTAACCTGCTCAGTACTCAATATCCCCAAATAGCGAACTATACGGTATCACTCTATAGATGAGAGGCGTATGCGACATGTAATCGCAGGCGAAACATTGCCGAAGGGCACCCAGGTAATAACAGCGAAAAACAGAGGCGGCAGGAGTATCCTGCTCCGCAAATAATAGGGTCTGATCACTAGAAATCCTATGCCTCCAAAGCACAGAACACACAACGACAAAAGAAAACAGTGAGAATCATACGCAACAATATATATATATATATATATATATATATATATATATATATATATATATATATATATATATATATATATATATATATATTATATATATATATATATATCTCTGGCTGGACGCGTATTCTGGAGGTCATGGGTTCGGATCCCAACTTTCTGTTTTTCGAATTCTTTGTTTGAATGACCTACCACATTCTCCCCTTTGCTTTCCGAGGTTTTATTGACTGCCAAGCCTTAGACTATATATACTATATATATATATATATATATATATATACGCACACACAACGCCCTGACGAAATGACGAAGACAACAATTACATATACAGTAGACTCCGTTTAAGACGAACAATTGACAGAAACGTTAGCTTAAGACGAGTTTTTCATATTACGAAGAAATTTTCATGGTTTCTTCGAGTTCGTGTATAACGGGATTACATATACTGCATATGTAAAAAGACCTTGGCTTTTCCTAACTTCAACGACTGCGCTGAGAAGCTATCACGTCGCTTGAAAATAAGATTTATAGAGAAGATATAATAAAATTCCTAAGATATTTTTTTCCTGACTACCCCGGTCGTCCATGTATTCTGAAATGTTTACGCCGTCACAACCGTTGATACGCCAGAAACTTTCCTGTTGGCGAACTAGTAGAATTTTTTTTCTCGCTGTATAGCTATCGACACGCGCGAAACGAAGCAGACTGAGGCATCGGCGACCGCAGAGGACCAACCCGGTAGGACGTGACATGGCACCTCGCCAGTCAGCTCGGAAACCTCGTTTACCTCATCCACTTCTCGAAATCGTACAAACACCCAGCACATTCGTACACGCTACGAAGACAGCACGCCAGCAATCAAAGGCTCTGTTTTCATTTCTTTGGTTTTCTTCATCTCGTTTTCGTTCAGAACGCGCTTACTTATTCCAGACACACATACGCACACTCGACGACTCCTGCAGTATAATCACGCACAGGCACTCGAGGGCCGTGTATACGCACGTGTTGCACGCATGAACGTGTGTACCTGCGGTGCGTATGTACAAACAATGACGACCCTGAGCGCTCGTCCTCGTCCCATCTCTTGTCTCGTCCTGTGTCTGCCTCGCGCGTAGCCGGTAAATGGCCGAGGTAGACGGTAAATGGCCGAGGTAAAAAAAAAAAAAAGTTATGTGTACGTTAGATTTAAGAAATTGGGTGATTTAATCGCCTGATATTTTTATACCGGAATAGGCGGCTCACCTCGAATAAGAACTATACACAAGACGCCCTGTTGTACCGAATTTGGAGCAGTGGCGGTGCCAAAAAGGGGGGGGAGGGCGAAGGGGGCGAATGCCCCCCCCCCCCCCCCCCTCCCGAAGAAATCCTCAGCTTCTTATTTTTAGTTTTTTTTTAAGCATTCCACATGCGCGAGGTTAAATCCCCCATGTGCGAAGCCGCAAACGTGTTGCGACAGTCAGAAATGCGGGCTCGAGCCAGCCGTTGCACCGCCTAAGGGGTGCCAAAAACCACTGTGTCGCTAAGTGATTTGTGCGTTTACACGGCATACGCGCACACGCCTGCATGGTTATCACCTCCTCCGCAGAACTGGCGCAAGGAGGGGAGCGGTTCTTTATTCCCCCCCCCTCCCCCCCAAAAAAAAAAAAAAAAAATCTCTGGGACCGCTACTAGTGCCAACAATAAAAGCGAGATCTTTGTTGGCACATCTGCGGGGAAGCGTATCTAAATGCGTTTTACCCTACTGTAAGAAACACGTGGATTTCGGCTGGCTTCTATACTCTCCGTCGTAATTGGGGCTTGCCGTGTGATTGAACTGGCGCTCCTTTCGAGTTGTTTCCTGCAAGCGTCTCACTCGCACAAAGTTTGTGACTCTCTTCAAACACGAATTCGCGTGATTGTGTCGAAAATTTCCTTGGTTGAATTCGAACCGGTTGGGGGCCGTATGGTGCTTCGTTGCATGACTCCACCAGTTTTTTTTTTTTCTTTGGGATACTCCTTGGGCGTATCGGCATAAAATTGCCATCCTATTTATTTTCGTATTTTAATTCATTTAGTTTGCGTTTATTCTGTCATTTGTTCACTTGGCTATTGACATCAAAAGAAGGCAATTACCGTGTCACCTTTACGTGACCTTTTGGTTGGTATGGTAGCGTCAGACGTATATAATAAAGTTCAAGTTGCATCCAAGTAAATGACGCTTGTAATCTCCGCGATTAAATTTCTGAATTGGTTTTGGGTTGTGATTGGTAGAACAGTTAGCGTGCATTGCATGCTTAGCTCTTGTATTTTTAACGGACCTTTTTTTAATGCCGTGGTGCTTGGGCGGGCCGGCAACGGCATTACTCAGTCGCGGCAAATTTTCCCCGTATAGTACGAGGAGCTACTTCTGTGTGCGTGTGTGTGTGTGTGTGTGAGAGAGAGAGAGAGGGAGATAGAGGGAGAGAGAGAGAGAGGGGTAGAGAGAGAGAGAGAGAGAGAGAGAGATGAGAGGGGTTTCGAGGGAGGAGAGCTTAGAGAGTGATGAGGAGAGTAAGAGGAGAGGAAGAGAGAGGGGAAGGAGAGAGCTGGAGAAAGAGACTGTGAGTGGAGGGAGAAAGAGAGAGGGAGAGATCTCCTATATATTAAGGACGGGAACTGGAACCACCTCAAGAAGTCGGGTACGAACGTATAGCGAGCGTTCGCTTTCTGCCGTCCCCCTTTTAAACTGAGTACCGCCGCGGTGGCTCAGTGGCCGAGGCGGCTTTGTGCTGCTGAGCCCAAGGACGCGGGTTTGATCCCGGCCGCAGTGGCCGGACGAAGAGGAAAAACGCCCGTGTGTCGAGATATTGTCTCGTGCGCGTTAAAAATACCTAGGTGATCCAAATTAATCCAAAGCCCTCTCCGGTATACGGCGCGCCTCATATACCCGGAAATTAATGCAGGTTCGGCGCGTGAAAAAAACATCGAAGTCGGAACATTTGAATTTTAACGGGTGGATTTACCGAAACAAGGTTTTGACATTTGCCGGCTTTGTGCACGGGGCATTGCATAAATGCACGCCAGCGCTTACCGGTGAGAACAAGGTGTGAAGCGATAGTGTCTGGCTGTATAGCGCGTGCGAACTACAGTTACGTGTGCTATGTGAGAACAAGGTGTGAAGCGATAGTGTCTGGCTGCGAACTCGTTACGTGTGCTATGTGTCGTGTGGTGCGAACTCGTCGGGCGTGCTTGCATTTGGTCCGCGTATGAATTCAGCGTATTCGTTTGGACGTGGAATCGAGCGGCGCTTTGCTTCTTAACGGGGAGTCTGAATCCCGGCGTAGCAGCGTTGGGGCCGGCCTGCAGACGCCTGCAGACTGGGCAAGCAAGCGTGCGGGAGGTGCTAACTGCCTCGCCGACGGGCGTGGCTGCTGTTAGCTCTGGCCGGCTGCAGTATCGGAGCGCGTAATCGCTGCTGCTTTACGGCCTCGTTCGAGTCGGCGCTGCCGCTTCGGGCTTAACCCATATACATACGGCGCGACCCTGGAAGGCACTTTCTGCGGGCACCGTGATAAGGTTTAATTGCAGTAAGCGGCCTCCCGTTGCCTCTGTATGTATACGTCCCACTGTTGACGATGGCACTGTTTCGGCGTTGAGGAACAGCTGGAAAGCATTCCTCAGATACTGACGAGCTTATGCGCTACATCTGTTGAGGGTCTTAATTGTTAACGCCATGAGCGCAAATGCGCATGTGCAGAGGTGCTTTAATGCTGCACTGAATCGTATCGACGGGTTGACTGACACGCATACCTAAAGTTTCACAAGCAAAGCTGTAGTTGAGCTAAGTGTACAAACTAGTCAACTTCAGTAACCTTTAATTGCTGCTTCTTGCATTTCCCCTTGCTCGGTATACAAGAATGCATCCTTGCCTTGGACGTTGGACGTGTTCACGTACGGTACACGTCGGTAGGTGGCGCCGGAGTTTTCCCTCGACTAAAGTAGCCATTTTGGGGGTCTTACCCTTGGCGCGGCCGGGTTGCCGTATACGCGCAGATATAGGACTGCTTAGGCCTGTAGCTTGCGTCTGCATAAAACCAGACCTTCGAAATTGGCGAGGATCGTCAGCACGGTGCACGGAACCAATGTTCTTAAAATTCGCCGAGCCTTGGTGACCTGCTGCCGTCGGCTGCGGCGTCCACAGCACCGCCCTCCCCTTGTAGCGGAAGGAAAGAGCTGCGAGAAAGCTCGCGAGTCGCGCTGATCCACAGTGATCTCGCAGATGTGGAACAGTGCTTGCTGTGTTCCACGACGTCAGGCCACAACTGTCAGAGCACCCGTTAGAGGGACCTCTGTCGCCTTTTAGGTGTGCGCACCGTCAACCGGGCGTAAATGGCGTCATCGTGGTCGGTGTTGCGAGGAAGGAGCGCCGCCATCCTGTTGGCATTCAGCGGCGCATTCAGCGGGCCGTCCGCCGCGGTCCGTCTGCAGGCGACGTTTGCATGAACCTGGAGCTCCCGCTGATGTCGGGCGTTCACTCAGCTGGTTCCGCGATGGTAATTCCGGATACGCGTGTGCTCATCCCATTTCGAGAAGGGTCACACGTTGAGGTTCCGCAACGAACGTAAACGCGTGTACCGTGAGGTATGCACATATAGTTTTGCTCCTGCAAACGCCGTCGCGCAACGCAGGCGCCCGCACACCTGACAGCGGTTTCATGTCTTCTTGTGGTCGCATGCAGAACGCGAATTCGCGTGCAGAATATTTGAATGCACGCGTAGCGACAGGATAGGTACGTGTAAGCTGGACTGCGCACAGACGTCGGCGGGAGAAGTCGCCAAGTGCGAGTGAAAACAACGGGTGAACGTATCGCGGAGGAGCGTAAACAAACTATGTCGCAGTGCACGTCCGCATATGCTCTCGCACCTACCGACACCTTCACATGCCGACCTGTTTAAAGGCCCTAAACAATGAGCTTTCCTGCCTTCCGATGTGTATTAACAGTACCAGCTTTTATTCAGTCAGGTTGCTGTCATAGTTCAACATCTTGGCATTTATAACGTAAACTTAGCGATCTCAGCAATACACATTAAACTTTTTTACACCCTTATGGCATAAAAAAGGTGTAGTCTAGCTGTAATAAGGGTAGTGCAAGAATATTACACCTTTTTCCTTGGGTTCCGACACCCTAATTCGTAGATTTACACACATTTTGTGTGGCAAAATTGGTAGTTACCGACTGCAAGGGTTGACCAAGGGTGTAGAAAGGGTGTAGGATTCGTGTTTATTACTTGATTTACAGCGATGATTATTCAGGTCATATACCTAGTTTTGAACAATCCCACCCCACCGATCGTGGAAGATATAAAGTTCAAGTCCACCGCCAGGTATATTATGCTTTCCAAGCAGTATTCATACTTGTGTAAAATTATGGTAATAAAGGAGCCATGCAGACAAAATACAAGTTGTTTTGTTCGAAAGATTTGGTGTTTTATAGTGCCCCAGCGCTTGTCCGGCACCAAGCTATGCTTTCTCCACCTTTCTGATCCACAGAGAAATTTAACACTTTAAACCATAATTTTGATTCTCCCGCTGAAGCGTGTGTTTCGCGGCGTCTCCGATGACGTATCCAGGACAAGTACTGAAGCGAACGTAAGTATGCGCACTAGGGCTGCAGCAAACGCCGGAACGCCTTTTTTGCTGTCAGTCCTCCTAGATGGCGCCACCATACCGCTCGGGACCGCTGTCCACCCTGGCTTTGTTTTTGACCGGAATTGTGCCTGGATAATGTTTGTTACGGTTGAAAGTACTCGTTTCGTGAAACATTGGGTATGCTCGACAAACAGAGTCACACAAGGCGATGTCACTTATCCCAGTCGGCCAGTGTAAGATCAACGCACAGGACGGCTGTGCAAGTATAACCGGCATAGTGCGCGCAGTATACGCTCCGGTGCTTCTAAATGCTTGTTTACGTTGTGCGTTCGTAACTTCAGTAATTTACGCCACCCTTCTTACTGATATAAAAAGAATATGCATTAAGTGTAAGCGCAAATAGCTCGTTATGCAAGCCAATAAGCCCTACCTCGCTTGCGTTTGCTTTTGCCGGCCTCAGCCAGTGGCGCAGCTGCCCATAATACGTCATAGGTTCTAGCGCGGGAAATGAGCTAGTGGGTTGCATGCCCATTCAATATTTTCCTTATTATAAAGCCTATTTGAGTGAAGTTCGCGTTGAAAAGGGTGTCAGTGTTATTCTAACGAGGCAGTCTTTCGAATGAACCAAACTTGCATTTCGTCTTCATGGCCCAGTTTTACAGTTGTTACGCAATAATTACTCATACAGCACACTAATCAGTTATAGCGCCTGAAAATTCAATTCTTGTTAGTACTGATGAAACTTAAAAATTGTGTCGTGACTCAAGCACAATTTTGATAACACGATTTTTTTCGTATTGTATTATGGTGTTGTTCGGTCAGTACGAATTAATTTCGTTGAAAAAATGTAAAAAAATGCCCTGAATGCCGAACCTAAATTTTTTGCATCCTCTAATCCTTCCCCAAAACAGGGAAAAGTGTTGAAAGGTGGTTACACCTTTCTTGATGTTGTCCCAACACCATCTTGCACATTCTCTGGGTAAACCCTTTGCATAGGTGTGCTTGGGGTGGTGGGAGGTGGTTACACCTTTTTTTTTGTGTGTAACCACCCTTATTTTAGTTATGGGTGTAATTACAGCCATTCTGTACAGCGAAAAAGTGCGTGGCCGACTGAACAACCTCGGTTTTTTTGGTGGGTTTAGAAATGGTGTGAAATGGGTGTTCACTTGTAAATAAATTAGGCCCATATTGTTTTACACACCGTGAGGTACAAAACACCCCCTGCCCCCTCGTAGAAAATGTTCAAGACCACCCTCGTAGCCCCTCATTTCGAAGCATGCAGTATGGCTCCATACATATTTCGATAAAGTTATCGTTATGCTGTTAACAGTTTCTATATACGCGATAGCTTGTACAACGCACCCATAAGGTTAGTCGCCTGAACATTCCTTTTTGTTAGTACTGATGAAACTCAAAAATTGTTGCAAATCAGGCAG
Organism: Haemaphysalis longicornis; assembly: GCA_013339765.2. NCBI lineage: Eukaryota > Metazoa > Arthropoda > Arachnida > Ixodida > Ixodidae > Haemaphysalis > Haemaphysalis longicornis. Next base: position 214,509 of record JABSTR010003623.1, read on the forward strand.
AATAACACGATAACTGGAGTCTAGTAATGGCTTGCTCGTGTCAATAAAACTGAACTTTTTTAAGGCGCGGCCGGGGGTGGGCGCTGCCCATGCGGAGCAGCGCGCCCAACGTGATCAGCGCGCCAACATGTGCGCGCTCCCCGAAAAGCGAACCCCTTGAAAATCGGGTGCATGTCGGGAAGACCTTATTTGAGGGAAAATATAAGGGTTTTAATATAAAGGTTTCAAGGACGCTGTAGTGCATTTTATTAAGAGTAGTTTGATCTGCTGCGACTGTTTGACACACCAAGCGTCGCAGACGGATTGACGCGTTTCTTAGTTCAGGCTACGTCGAAACGCTTAGAAAAAAGACGCCGGTGTGTTCGAGATTTCCGCGCACGTTAAAGATCCCCAGATGCTCAAAACTAATCCGGAGCTCTCCAGTGCGGCGCGCCTCATCGCCTGTGTAGCGTCGGCGCGTTAAACCTCATAATCAATCGAAAATTTGCGTTTGCGCGCATATTGGAGCTAGGAGTGATGAGACGTTAGTTCCTTGCTCCTTACTCGCGTTTAGCGCTGGTCGCACACCACGGCGACCTCTTCGTCCTTGCGCCCGCATATGAAATGTTCCGTGGTGCGGCCGTTGTTCTCCGCCTCCGAACATTAGGGCGCCATTAAGACGTACAGTGTTTTCTCGTACAATAGACGCCCCCCATTTCCTTTCTTCAAATTTTGACCAGTATTCGGAGATGGGTCAGTTCCGTGAAGTAGTAGCTATAGGGGGCTGTGCTGCTCATCCCGCAGATGCGCGTGTGATCCCGCGGCTGCGGTGGCTGCTTTTCTGATAGAGGCTGAAAGCGAAAAACGCCCGAAATAGTGAAAGATCCCCGGAGGGTCGAAATTAATCCGAAGCCCTCCATAATGCCCCAGATTCGTCGCGTTAAGGGGACCATGGAATACCTAATTTTTTTCTAAATCGTACATACTTTCAGAACGTAGTAAAAAAAACACACCCAATACTTAGAAGAATAAGGGGACACAGAATGCCTCAGCCAAAAATTGATGCTATATGCCCATCAGACAACTTAGAAACTTGCTCAAAATATTTTCTCCCTATCCTGGGTTTCTTAATGCGCTCAAATAACGTCATTGCAGCAACGCGGGAGCTTGTGGTCAGATTACTTCAGTTGCAGCAATAAACGCTTTCGATTGCCACTTTACAAAAAAAAAAAGGCAAAGGCAAAAAAAAATTAAAGCCGTTCCACTCAATGTGAAAGCTGTCGGAAGTGCAGAGCAGTGATTCGCCATAATGGGCTGTAAAGCCGTTATCCGCTCGCTGCAACCACCCACTGCAATTCAAATTTCCCGCCTTCGCACTGCTCGCGCGCCCTCTGCCTGAAATAGCGCCAGCGGGAGTTCTGTTGTTTTTGTGCTTGCTTTTCCTCCCGCACGTGCCGGCGTTGCACTGCCACTTTTTTTCGCTTAGTGTCGTAAAGACCAACCCAACGAGTTCGCTCCTAACTAAATGAACGCAGCGCTGCCGGTTGATTACATATAATTTGCGTCAAATGTACCTACGGATTTCTTTTTTTTTTTTTTTTTTTGCGCTTAACAGCGGGAAGATGTATGACAAGCGGCAGCGGTTAACGAGTTTCCAACGGTTATGACTATATAAACCGCTTGGCTTTCGAAGCCTCTGGGTTACGCCGCGACGACAGCCGCTACGACGGAACGCCGTGGGGCTCTACTTGGGTCCAGCGAGCGGCGAGCGGCTACGACGGACGACGCGTAGCGACGGTACTACGGCAAGGCGAGCCCCTAAAGTGCTCTGCACTTAAAACGGAAGGCGGGTCTCCCGCTACGAGCAGGTCACCCAGTGCCGCTCTGTGCTGGCGATAACTCTAGCTTTCGCAGTTCCCCGCAGACGCGAAGCAAAGAGTAAAAGCGTTCATCGGAAGTTTGCAACGTCCTCTTAAACCCTATAATTTGAATTTGCGTTCCGTGGAGCAATCCCTTCGCTCACCGCGATATTCGCCTTGCGCGTAACCTTTCACACGCGTAAAACCTTGCCAGTCTCACGGCCGTCAGCGTTTAACGTCAGGCTTCTTCCGCTAACTAGCTGATGCCGCGGAAATTCCGTTACGTAAAACATGAAGTACTTAGAGCTAACGTGTCAGTCCTCAAAGAGCCCCGGAACTTCCTGCTGTGGAATAGCGAGTTGCATTTTGCTCTTGTAGGAGTTAGGCTTGCTGTCTCCGTTCAAAGGTGGGACGGCCTTTGATGCCCAGTGTTGCTCAGGAGCAACAACTCAAACAATATTTTCTTTCTCTCGCAATTTTCGGTTTTCTCGACATTGAACACCATCTGTCGAAAGACAAAAGGTTCCCGGACCTTCAAAATTAAAAAAAAGAGGGTACCACGCACTTCCGTGTGCTAAAAAAAAGTATTGTTTATGCGTGTCAACTCGCATCGAGCCCGGGGGCTCGATGGGCTAGTGACAGGTAAGCGGAATAGTGCAATTTCGTTGTTATTACGAATGATAGCAATACAAACTTTGCGTTATTGTCTTCACTTTAACCATAAATTATGCTGATCAAGGTAGCTTTCTTGTTCAACTGATATATGGGCAGCCAGTGCCCAGTGGTGTCATTGTGTCCGTCCTAATAAACCCATTTTTCCCTTCATATTTGTGATTTCGGCAGTCGTTTTAATCACAAAAATGTTTTCACAATCTTTTATAAAAAAATGAAGTTCTGGGCATCAAAGGGCTAAGCGAGAAGCGTCTGTCCGACGTAGTACTGAGCAAAGGGAAAGCTTGGGCCCTCATAGCACCCATATGCAATTGGAAAGGATGACTTCATTTAACCGCGACTTTTTCTTTTATTTAACTTTAGAGGCCACTTGAGTAAAAAAATACATAACACTGTGGTTATTCCTCTGTCATAGGAATCGGTAATACACGAAAGTGAAAGGTGCAGCGAAATCTGCTAGCTGGGCATAATTTGCGGGTCGGAGGCTGTCCTGTGGGTGTGCTTGGCGAGCGACGTCCCGCTGGCGGGTCGCTTCGGCGAAGGTGTACTGGCGTCATTTCCGTGACGGATATGTACGTCAGTGAAATCTGGGTGTATCCGGGCATAAAACACTTTCGTGTTAAAATATAAAACCTGAAAACGAACTACCTTAAGTATAACGTACTCCGTGGTTCTAAAGGTTGCTTCCCCTCCGCCCCAAGAAGACCCTGTGTGCAGAGGTGCACCCTTTACAGGCCGCTTGCTTCGTTGTACTGGCGTCATTTCCGTGACGGTGCTGACGGAAGTGAAATCTTCGTGAATCCCGGAATAAAACATTTTCGTGTTAAAAAAGTGGCCGGATATCTGCTTGCTCCGTTGAAAATGTCGACAGACGATAGTCTTCTGCCGCCCCCTTGCCGTGCAGCACCCTCTCTCCTCTCCAGTCCCACACGTTGTTCCTCTGCCCTCTCCGCCGTCCCATGACGAGTGCAAATGGTAGTTTGCTGAATTGGATTCAATTTTCTCGCGTTCGCGCAGCTCGACCGCCGTTTGTTGAGACATTTTGTTCCAACGTTTCTGGAGCAGCTGGAGGAAACATCTTTTTTGTTTGCTTTGCTACCCCATGACCCGATCCCGCGTCTATTTTTAATCAAAAGAATGCTGCTACTCTCAGTTATGTAGCAATGTTTTGCTTCAAATACGCCTGATACTTTGTTTTTGCTGAGCTTGTTTACACGTACGACGCATGACACCAGATTTTGCACTTTGGAAGTCGTTTTACCGCACATAATCGTCTCGTTCGAGAGTTCTCTTAACTTTTGGCGGGGCGGCTGAAACGAGTGATAGACGGACAGACAGACCAAAATTTTTGCGTTTAAGTAGCGCAAGAAAGACTATCGCCTCGAAAACACAAGTTCAGGACCGCGCTGGTAGGCAACGCGTAGCCACGCGGGAAGTGAAGAGTTGCAGCTTGGGCTGTGGAGCCAGCTCCGTTTACCTCGCACAGCGGCGCAACAGCCACAACTACTCGCAGCGCAAAGCTGGATGGAGCACATAGCGGCGTTCAGATTGGACATTGCTGCTTTCGCATGCACTACTCATAAACGTGCTAGGGTCCCACATTTTTAACGCGAAAGTCTCACCATGGCCTAGTACAGCGAGTTTCAACGTGCGTGTGACATTGAAGTGGTACCACGTGACTCGGCGGCGGCGAGTGCAGCACCGCTCCGCCTCCGACCTGTGTCCACGTGACTCGCCGAAGTACGCACCTGGTACTTCTATGTTTAAGAGCACTTCCGTAACTTCCATTGTTCACCCCACCATCCTTACTGCTATAAAATGAATATGCATTACATTGAAGCGGAAACAGCTCGTTCTGAAAGCTTACATGCCCTCCTAACTTGAGTTTGCTTTTGCCAGCCTCAGCCAATCGCACGGCTGTGCATACTACGTCATAGGTTCTACAGCGCGAAATGAGCTGGTGGGTCGCATGGCCGTTCCATTTTTCCTTAATTGTATAGGTTATTTGGGCGAAGTGTGCGTTAAAAGTGGTGTCAGTATGATTCTAACGAGGCAATCTAACCGAACTTGCGTTTTGTCTGCATGTTTTTTTTTTTTTTTTTCAGTTCAGCCGTTGTGCAATGGAAGAGGGTAGTGAGGACGCTGGTCCGTGTGTGCCGAGCTGGTTATGCCTGCTTAACCGGGCCTAACCGCAGCTTTCCCTTTTGACAGAACACCCGTCGTCTTGTCTGCAAACTTACACTAAATAATCAAGTCTTCGTAGGCACTGTTGCGTAAATTTTATGCGCCCTTCACATCACAAAACAGTGAAATAGCACGACCGGTACATCGTCGCTTCATTTGCGACTGGCAGTCGGTCAGCGCTCAGCACCCGCGGTCATGCGCTGCGTTTGGCACCGTAGACCCTGCTGCGACGTTAATTGCCGTTCGCGTCATCGAAAACGCCTAGCTCGTCGAGCAATCCGAACGGAGAGAGCACCTAGAGATGCGTCCGTTGTTATTTTTCTAGAAAGACGTCACTGTACACGTCACGAAAGAGAATGAATGCGATTACCCTGGGTTGGTCCCGTAAAGTTCACTACGCACATCAGGTTGCTTGACCATGCATGCTAGGCGGAGTCCGGACTTGGTTGCGAACCGTTAGAGCCGGTTGACTGGATTGCCTCAGTAGTCGCAAAACGCCTCGAGATGGCGATCGCCTACTTCGAACACAATCCGCAATAGCCGCCACGTGGAATCAGTTGGAGCAAACTTCATTTAAGTCCAACACTGCACTCGGTTGAAGACGTCTCTCGAGGATCACGGGTCATGCGCACTGGTCCCCCCCACTACACAACCGTTGCCACGGCGACGACCATGCGCGTTATCTTTGGAATTAACAGCACGGCAGTCGGTGGGCGATCCCTCGCCTTGGCGGTAGCACGCACAGCAGCACTGCACCTCTTTCTCGATTCCACTAAGAACTAGCTGCATGGTGCACGTTACACTTGACCGCACAGCACGACTGCCCTTGTCTCCTGCAGCGCTTTGTGTCCCGTCCGCGGTGTCCCTCTGCTCCAGGAGAAGAGTGCCTCACCCGAAGGGAGGATAGCGGTGGGCGTACCGGAAGAGGGCCATGTCCTTGCGGTAGACGTGCCTCAGCCGGGTCAGCAGGGGCTCGCTCACGTTTGCGTAGTAGGCGCGCATCAGCGCCGCCGTCGGCTCGGACGAGTACGTCCTGCGGCGGCTGGGGAAGTCCACGCGGTCCGCGAGCCCCGCGCGGCGCAGCACGAGCCGCGAGTCGCTCTCCAGCGAGTCGTACAGGCCGAGCACGTCGTAACGCAGCTGGCACGGGAAGCAGAGCTCGCTGAGCGGCCGCCAGTGCTCGTTGAACGCGGCCCCGTGGTCGGCGGGGTCGAGCGAGGCCACGTAGCGCAGGAACTCGTCGAAGGTGACGCCGCGGCCCGTCTCCAGGGCCTCGCGCGAGGCGTTGGCGCCGCGCTGCTGGCGCACGATGTGGCGGCCGTAGCGGCGCGGGAAGTAGTCGCTCCAGGCGCGCTCGAACTTGTTGCGGTAGGCGGACAGCAGCCGCTCGAGCGGGTGCCGCGCGAACAGGAACTTGAGGTGTCCGGCCAGCCGGCGCCGCTGCTCGTCGCGCGGCAGCTGGGCCAGGCTGCGGAAGGCGCTCGGCTCGTGGCTGCGGTTGGCCGGGATGCGGCTCGGGTCACGGAGCCGGGCGCGCAGCGCCAGAAGCACGCGGCGCCAGTTGGTCGAGGCCACCTTGGGCACGGAGCAGTAGAGCAGCGCGTGCGCGTCGTCCACCAGCACGTGGTCGAGCCGGGCCGCCGGAAGGTCCTCCAGGGTGGCCGAGTCGCCGCGGCAGGCGGCGCGCAGGCGACGCTGACGGCGACGCTGTTCCGCCTCGTCGTCGCGCTGCCGGGAGGACGTCGAGTCGGGTTGGGACGCGGGGCCGCCTCCGGCGAGCGTGAGCACGATCACGGTGGCGGCGAGAAGCAGGCACAGCGTGAGAAGCGCGATCACGAGAGGCAGCGGGGGTTGGGCGATCCGCCGGCGGCCGCGCATGGCCGGCGGGCTGCGGGGAGGGCAACGGTCTGCTGATGCGGCCGTCTCTGCCGGGGCGTGCATTGACGGGGAGCCCCCTCTCCCCTCCCGCTTCCGAGAAGAGGAGAGGCAAAGGAGCACGACCCCCCCTGGGATGGGATGGAATGATGCGGAGTTTGCCGCTCTGGAGAGGAGGACTTGAGAGAGGAGCGCCGTTTTGAGATGCACGTTTCTTTTTCGCCTCATTTCTCCTTCCTCCGAGCCGGCCGATTCAGCCGCTTCTCGGGACACGCCTTGCCGAGGGCTTGTCGCTTTCTTTCGGCGCATAGGGCTCGTCTTGCGGACCCTTCGCGCGGCGGGCGCTGTTCGTGGCCGGCCAGACGCCCGGGGAGGCGCGTTCGCAGTTGTCTGGCCTCGAGCCAGTGTTGTTGTCGGTGTGGGAATATGCATTCCCGTCCCTCTGCTGCTGCTACCGAAGGCTGAGGTCACTTTGTCATTGTCGCCCTCTCCTTTTCAGCGAGAAAGATGAATGGTCCTTGCGCGCTTGTCAACTGGCCCGCACCGCAGCCACCGGCCTTTCGCACCCTTCAAAAGATACTGTATTCGCCTCAAGTGGCGTGAGCTCTGGACCCGTGAAATTCCCCTCTAATTATTTTTTTGTTGTTGTTGCGGTGGGAGGATCCAGCCTTCGTTGTTACTGAGCTGTGTATCGTGTAAAGGCAGTTGCGAAGCAATGTATTACACACCGATTACTGCCAGCACCGCTCCCTGTGAGTAGCAAAAGATCGCACATCCGTACATCGCGCGCCCATAGCTTTGCATTCTTTGTTAAGCGGGAGACTGTGACGCGAGCAGGGATTAATAAATGACGTGTGAGCCTCGCCTCACCCTTTGCTTCACTTCTCTTTTTAATGATGAAGTTTTTGATGTGTGTTGCCCCGTCCATCGAAGGAATGCGAACCCGTTTCGTTCCTTGCCCCCGATGGAAGTGCGGCGCTGATGCACTCTATCGTGAAGTCAGAGGATAAGGCGTTGTGCTGCCTGACCCCAAGGTCGCGTGTTCGATTCCCGGCCGCGGCGCCCGCTTTTCTGATGGAAGCGAAAACACGCCCGTGTGTTCGATATTTCGGCGCACGTTAAAGATCTACCAATGGGGCAAAATCAATCAAGGCACGGCGCGCCTCATCGCCTGTGTAGTCGGCACACAAGACCCCCCATTTTTAATTCCCAATGCCGCAGGTTCTCTCGGGGAACTTTGTTCCAGCGACTCTCTCGAATGGAAACGTCAGTGACACGACCATTCATGTCCCGCGTACACTGCTTGCAGCATTTCGTAGCCTCGTTACTGGGGGAGAAGGTGACCGAATGTTTTTTTTTTTTTTTTGCCATCGCAGTTTTGAGGTTTCTAACCGTACAAAACTTCCCGGACGCCATAAGTCGCCCGTCCGGACATATAGCGCCGGAAACACTAGCACGGACTCGCAGCTGCCCCGTGTTTCAGAAAAAAAAAAAAAAGAAAGAAAGAAGAGAGAGATAGAATGTTTCGTCTGGCGTGTAGGGATTTCCCGTCGGGAAAGTATTGCGCGACCCGCCCAGTCCGCTTTGAAAACAACAAGCAAAAAAAGAACATGTATTCGATCGCTATTCCGCAGGCGGGAAAGCAGCTGAAAACAGTTGTACCCTCTTTGTCACCTCCCCCCCCCTCCCCCCCCCCCCACACACACCACCATTTTTTTTTGTGCGTGTGCGAGAGCCGGTTCGTCCTTGGCGTCAAAAAACTTTGAAGTTATGCGAGAGCTGGAACCAGCAATCTTCGTTATATTGCCGAACCGTTGGAAGAGCGTGCAGGATATGTGCTCGGCAAAGTTAGGTCGAAAGCATTGCGGATCAAAAAGGCAGGTGAAACTGAAACCGTATGGGAAACCACCAGTGCCGCTTTGCTTCTTCGAGCACGAAATTCGGCCAGAGTAAATGCACTGGACGTCTTTATACAGCGGCAAAGTGAGAGGCTGCGCCGGTATAGCTGAGGGAACACATTATTGGCTTTGTTACCCGCGATGCAACTTGCAAACGTAGAATTTCGAGCACTGCAAGCGGTGACAGCGCATTCAAAAAGCGAATTGTCCTCGCTCAGGACGGAACCTGAATGTCGGCGCCGAAGCGTCAGTCGTTACCAGTGTCGGCACCGGCAAACTGCGCCACCAACGTGCCGTAAAACTACTCCTGTTCGTAAAAAGAAAAAAAACAAGAAATTACGGGGCACCAGACATTGAAAACTATTATTCATTTGAGCATTAACGGAGATTTAAAAACATTAGTTATTTTATAATTAACAGACATTGAAAAATAGTAGTCATTTAATAACTGAAAGGGAATTATTTTTAGTGGTGTCGGAAGGTTTCGACCCTCACCGTTCTGGACGACGTTATGGACCTCTTAACATTTCGCTCTCATCAAAAGCCATGGATTGGCTCCCCAATTAATTCTAGCCCTAACGGCACTACAAACTGGACACCTTCGGAGCGGCTGCTACTGGAAATTGGAATGCGCCGCAAACGAACCCTTCGCCGAGCACTTGATGAGCGCGGCTCGCTGACTCCGGCCGCCGCGGTCGTATTTTTTTTTCTCGTTGGAAGCAGGGAGCTAAAACGCCTATGGGTCGAGATATCGCCAGTTGGCCTAAATTAATCTGTATCCCTTCATCGCCGCGCTTTGTAGCGCACGTGTAGCTTTCGGACATGAATGTTCTTTATTTGGGAGTACAGAAAGGGAAAGTATTTCCGACATTCTCTCGCGTCGAACGTCGTTCGTGCCGCCTTCCTGCCCAAATAGCGGGCATGAGACGAATGATAGCGCAAATATCGAACATATCCTGAGCTTGAGAGTAGATGCCCGTCTTTTCACCTATTGCCAGAGCAGTAGCGGTCCCAGAGATTGGTTTTGAAGGGGGCGAATTTTTGGGGGGAGGGGCGATTTTTTTTTTTTTTGGGGGGGGGGGGGGGGGGGAGGTGGAGGGGGCGAATAAAGAACCGCTCCCCTCCTTGCACCAGTTCTTCGGAGGTGATAACCATGCCGGTGTGCACGCATATTTTATTTTTTTATTATTATTTCCAGGTACTGTTGGCCGATTGGGCCGTTACAGGGGTGGGGTAAAAGCTGACATAACAACCGCCATGTCAAGCGTAAAGAAGAAATGCATAGCCGATACAAAAAGAATACATTGTACTACATTCTACAACTTACATGCTACATCACATACATCACAAAATACACTTCACAATACTACATCCTACAACTGCGCGTATGCGGAGTAACCCGCTTGCGCGCAATCACTTAGCGGCACAGTGATTTTTGGCCCCAAATAGGCGGTACACGGCTGGCTCGAGCCCCCATTTCTGACGGTCGCAACACGTTTGCGACCTTGTACAAGTGGGATGCTTAATGCTTAAAAAAAGTAAAAAGCTGAGGACCTCCTTGGGGGGGGGGGGGGGGGGGGGGAGATCGACCCCTTTGTTCCCCCCCCCCCCCCTTGGGACCACCACTGTGCCAGAGGAAAGAACTTGGACATCGCGGTGACGAAACGAAAAAAAAAAAAAATATTGACGCACTTCTTGTGAGTTTTGTCATTCACTCCTGCAGGCTTCCCCGTGTGACACCAGTCATACAATCATCATCGGTGTATGTATACCTCAGCTGGCTGTCTACGCGGCGGATGGTATCCCTGCCGTAGTCGGCCGGGCGCGTGAAATCCGATATATGGCCCGCCTAAGATGGACCCGGCGTGCCTTTAGCGCGGTGTTTGTGTGTATACGGAGCGTCGCGGCATCTGGGCTCTCGGTGTATCCACTTTGTGCAGGCAGGAGAGCTGCTGCTTCCCCGGGGCCAGCCGCGGGAGAAACAAACGCTTGCGCCACTGCTGGCACCGAACCAGACGCGTGATGGGCCGTACCTCGCTTATAACCTTGTTTACCCGGCGAGAAAAGAGAGAGAGAAGCAGAGGTGTTGGAAATGCGCCGCGTTGAACAGTGTAATCGCGCCAGAGGGTCCCGACACCCCCAACCCCCTTCCTTCTGGCGTCGTTAACGTCTGAATTCAGAGTAACTGGAACAACAGAAAAAGGCGGCACTTTGGAGCTACGTGGGTGAATGGGTGAGGCAGAACGAGGTCTGCGCGGGCTGCGACTGAGAGCGAGGGTATGTACACAACTAACGCTGATGGAAGCTTTTCGATTTTCGTCTCTGCATTTCGTCATATATTGCAACTCTTCTGTTTTTTCCTTGGCGTGGGCTGTTGCTCTTCCTTTGAGAGTCTCGCCGCGATGTACTTGCGAATAAGTAAAAAAAAAAAAGCCCGCCAGTCCACCCTGTGAAGTTGGTTGGAATCTGTAAACGACACCCACAAGGATTACCCACGCGACGTCACTTAAACTCACACACGTGGCTCTACAAAGGGTGAAACCAGAGACAAGTGAAATGCGCTTAATCACACCCTTTATTACTTCAAAGAGATATTCTCTGGTAAGGTTAAATCAATGCACGATTCATGAAGGGTGGTTGGTTGGGTTGTACTGGTGAAGCACATGAGTGGAAACGTTTTTTATAAGCTCAAACCCGGTGTTAGACGATCGCACTTCTCCTCTGTCTTTGCCGCCGCCGAAGGAGGCGGCGAGATCGGCGGCAGAAACGGAGAAGTGAGATGCAATGCGTTGGTGTGACATTCCTTTAATTTTTGCTAACTCCTAGCGCATGCGCAAGGCGCGCACACGTCCGCTACACGTGCCGTTGGCGGAGCGCACAGCGACGCGAGAGGTCGCGTGACGATATCATGTGGCATTCACATGAGCTTGGTGTGCTCGCAGATGGGCTCGTTGAGTGCACCGTCTCACTTCACTAGTAAACACGCGGCCAGCGTCCCCAGTCTCCGCGTGGGCTCGTAGCTCAATCGGTGCAAGACAACGCCGTGTTTACTCAAGCGGGCGTCGCTCTTTTCTCTCTCTGTTCGTTTCCAGGTTCGTTTCCTGGCGGTGACAGTGGTGTGCTCGCACTTCTTTTTTTGTTCGCGGGCCCTCGCTCTGTTTCTCTAGTTTTCTCTTGATAACAATGGTCGCTACAGAACCCTTGGGGGTAGAGGTAAAAAGCTTCGCTTTAAAATAAAAAAATCAAATCATGCACCCCTCCGTCTAGCGCCGACGGTGCTTGAACGCGAAGCTTTTTCGGAATGGATTCTTTGGTTGTCCAATCCCGCACTGAGAGTGTGTGCTACTCTGGGGGCGCTCACCACTTTTCTAGAATATCCACAGCGACTCCCGGGTGCGCACTCCGTAGGCCTAACGTTTGGTTTTCGGTTGTACGACACTAATCCGGTACCTGTGCTTGACTTTCGCTTGCGCCATGTCTAAATGTAGCAGTCGGATATACGCTGGCTTCATAACGCGAGAAATCCAGGTTTGCTTCTAGCCGCGGGAAGCGTTTTTTTCTTTCACTTCACCTCCGGTCATTCATCATCATCGTCAGAGAAAGTTGGCTTTCTTGCAGGGTGTATTGGTGTACAACGGCAACAGGGAGGACACTAAAGCTTCGCCTTCATAAAATTACTGTATAGGGGCATGAATTCTGGAAATGCGCTCATTCAATCCCCGTTTGTTGCTGCTTTTCAGTGGAAGTTGGAAGCCTTGAAGGGCCCGTGCAGAATTCAGTACCCTACTCATGTCCATTCCAGCCGCGCAAGACGTTTTCTTAACCCCCCCCCCCCCAATAAAAAAACAAAACAAAAACGCAGGAAGCATTGAAGAACATTCAAATTTCGCGCTACAGTGACGTGTTACGTGCAGAAGTGATGTCATATGCGCCAATCCTGAAAACGCAATTTTCAGTGTGTTAAACAGCATCTTAACATTCACGTGATACGCTCAAAAGGGACTATACCCGGTTACATCTTAAGAGCGGCAACGGATGTTGCCACTGTGCCTCGTCACCGCAGCCGGATGTTACTCCGCGCGGCGCAAGTAGTGCGTTACTGGGAATATTGTGAACACCGTAACAGCCGTTTTAGTTATTTTTTGGATTTATAATGCTTATAAACCACTGCAGCGACGACAAACAAACTGCGCGAGGAAAGGCAGACGATACCACGCATTCATAGCAGTCTCCTTTCAAAACGCGCGCGCCCGTTGACATCCGGGTCCTCGCTTAGCGATGATACCGTACATGAGCTATTGCCGTTCTTAACTTCCCGAGTATAGAGAGGGCCCCACTATACCCTAAAAACCCGCGTATAATACGAGGTTTTTTTTCCAAATTCTACTATGTAAATTTTGTGCCTCGTATTACATGTGGATCCCAAAGTTTTCAGCCGAAAATTTGCACTTTCGGTTTTGATTTCAGTGGAGGGTGCGCCATCTTGCGGTGGCGTTAGCTGGCTGCTGCTTCTCTGTTCTCTCCGTGGAGGAAAGAAAAGGTGGTTCTCTCAGACGGCGCCATTTTGATTGTTTTGACCACGCGAAGGATCGGCACGTTCACCGCAAGTCTATCACGATGTCGGGTGCACGAAGGCAGTATTCGGGTGCAATTAAAAGAAAAGTTATTTTATGTGCCAAGACCACCAGGAATTGCGCCGCAGGACGGCAGTTCGGCGTCACCGAAGGCAGCGTTCGCGGGTGGAGAAAGCAACTGGTGCTTGACTGGATAAAGTCTGTGTGGTGTCGGCGGCCTGGAGCACTGTTGGGGGTTCCGTCAAGTGCTCGTGTTGGACGCCTTTCGCTGCCACCTGGCTGATTCCGTGAAGAAGTTGTTGCGCGAACCCCGCACCGAAATGCAACCGCTAGACGTTTGCATCAACAAGCCTTTCAAAGACTGCATCAGGTCCTGTTACCAAGAGTGGAAGAGTTCAGGAGACCCGTAAGTGACAGCTACCGGATGGCTGACGCGGGCTTCTCCAGCGGTGTTTTGTGGCTGGATCGTGGATGCGTGGGCCAGCATCTCAGAGGAGCTCGTCAGTCGCTCTTTTAAGAAATGCGGCATCTAGAACGCCCTTGATGGCACTGAGGACCACTATCTGTGGGAAGACATTTCCGACAAGGCGACTTCAGGAGACAGCGGCAGCGAACCTGACGATGACTGAACGGACGTCGGGAGACAGTGCCAGTGGAAACTGACAATGACTGAACGGTAACTGCAGTGCAAATAAATGTTTTCTGTGCTCTTTACCTCGCATTATATGCGGATGAAATTTTTTTTCTGATTTGGATGTCCTACGCGGGTCCGTTATATACGTGCGTTTTTACGGTAATTGTACAGCCATGTGCCTTAGCGATGGGTTAGTTCGGCGGCCGCCAATCGCACAAACAAGATTCTGTGACGTCATAGAAAACTTGCCTCAAAGTGGCTAGGGAGTCGCCACTGCTTCACGTGTTCCCTTTAATGTCTCCATTATTTGTTCGAAGTTTGCGGTAAAATCGGTATCATTGTTATCTGGACAAAGCAGTCTTTGTAATGTACCAAACTTGTATTTTGTGTTCATGGCCCCTTCAACTGTTGTTTGATTGATTGATGTGATTTATTGTTTTTGGCATCTTGTGCGCGCCAGTTCGTGGGTTCGATTCCCTAATGCGTGGCCAGTGTATTTCTGATAGAGGCGCTACACAGATATCATTCCCGTTACGAAGCAACTGATTTGAAGATCGTTGTATGCAGTAACGTGAGATATATAGGCGAACTCATACACACGTAGGCATACTTCGACACACACACACACACGCTGCTCTTTCGGCGAGGTTAATGTTCATCTGGCTGTTCACCAATTTTGCCCCTGTTGCTTCGGTAATCCAGCGTGTAGAGCGGAATTTTCAAAATCCCGCTGAAAAAACCTTTCAGGAGGAGGATTCCTCGCTGTTATGATGCTGATGGCATGGAAATTGACGTTGGCCATAACAAATAAATGTTTGCTCCCGTGCGTACATTGTATTCTAATGACAGCACGTTCGGATGTTGAAGATTCCGGAGCGCGTTATCATGCCGAGGTGAATTCTCACCCCTTATAAGTACGCCGTCATCTAACGTGCTGTTATCCAACATGCCGTCGCTATTTCCGTTACAATAATCCAATTCGCTGATTGATTCCGTCGTGTCATTTACAAAAGGAACTTTTTAAAGGGAAGCTTATTAGTCCAGGTGAGATCTGCAGAAAACGGGTCATTCTTCGTAGCGTCCATCTGCCCTTCAAGCTCATCCGAGGTCAAGGCAGCGCCTCGTGCGATTGCAAAGTCGTCGTCGTCGTCGTCATCTTCGGCCTGCTTACGTCCACTGCAGGACGAAGGCGTCGCCCAAAGGTCTCCAGCCACGCCTATCGAGTGCTAGCTGAGTCCACCCTTTGCCGCGGAAGTTTCCGTTGTTCATTCCTCCATCAAGTTCTTGCCGACCCCTATGCGTTTACGGTCTATTGGCAACTACTCCGTCAAACGGATGGGCCAGTTGAGAAAGCTTGGATGGTCCACCTGACCAGGGACCTTATTGAAAAGTGCCGAAACATGTTAGTCTCCAGTGCGAGGGACTGAATAGAATTGGCCAAGTTGTCCAAATTGATAAATAAGAGCAAGGCTGCCGACATCCGTGCATTCAACGTCGCAAAAGTTGAAGATATATAGATTTAAACATGGAGGAATTTTGAGAGTCTCTATAAGACAACTTGCAACTGAAAAAAATAGCATGTATGCACTCCTGGATGACAACAGCAAAGTAACAAGCAATATCGATGACATGCTAAAAATTGCCGCGGAATTTGACTGAAAGCTGTACGCTTCTGACCCTGTTACGAATCGGCCCGCCGCCGTACTTTCCCGCATCACTCCTCAGCTGTGCGGCGAAGCCACTGCGTGCGCCTTTGAAAACAGGCCCCAATCTTGTCGGTGAAATCATACTTTCAAGTAGAGACGCGCCCAAGGACACAGAGGCCGCCGAGATCGCAGCGGAGTCCCTCCTCGCTCATCTCTCTCCCTCGTACTCAACGTGCGCCGAATGCTACCGACTGCTCACGAACTCTGGAAAGAGCGGGGGTGTGTGTGTTCCTGTGGCGTTCCGTGGCGTGTTGCCGCTTTTTGGCGTTTTGACCGTTACCGCTTTTGGGTATAAATAGAGCCGCCCAAGCGCTGTAGATCCATTCCTGTTTGAGCAGCGAATCATTGCTGTCACTCTGCTCGAGTCCTGTACTGTTACATCGCCCTTCGGGGCATTGTTCTTTGGCTTCGGCTCACCTCTCGCTATGAAGTAAACAGTTACGTTAGCTTACGGCTTCTGGACTTCTTCACGGCGGCAACAGCGGCTAGCCGCTCGGCACACCACGCTACCACACGTATGCCGGAGGCGACGGAGCTCGGCTCGGGTCGGCCCACCCGGTCGCAACAACCCTGACTCAGAGACATGTTTTGCGATAACTGATGTCTGGCAGCTTCCGCCTGTTACGAGAGATGAGGTGGGAACGGCGTTCAAAGCAACGAATAAATGCAAAGCTGCCGGAGATGATGGCATTACGGCCGATATAGCGTACCTTTGGGGGGGGGGGGGGGGGGGGGGGACATTACGCTAACAAAGCTTGCAGACCTACCTGAGGAATTTAACGGTGCCAAAAGCGTGTTAAAACGCGAATTTAGTTCGCCTACGTCAGAAAAGTGACGCCAAAGAGCTTAAACACTACGGACCCATCAGCCTTATCTCAGTTACCTACAAGTTATTTACAACTGGAATTTTCAACAGCATAGGTGAGACCTTAGACCTTCAACAGCCACGAGGACAGGTTGGTTTTAGAAAAGACTATACCCAGCTTTGGACTATGCTTACGCTTTCAGCCATACAGGCAATCGAAAGACGTTGAGAGTATGATTCACCGTTATACATGGCATTTATGGATTATGAAAAAAAGAATTTGACTCAGTGCCCACTTCAGCAGTAATTAGGGCGTTACGGCATCATGGAGTCAGCGAGCCATACACTGCGCTCTTGCATGATATATACGACAGATGCACGAGAACTGGTGCCGTATACATATATGGCGCCATCAAAGAAACTAAGTTTCCTTTGCGAAAGGGTGTCTGGATAGGGGGCACAACATGTCCACAGTTATTTACAGCCTGTCTGGCGGGCACGTGTTCAGAAAGCTTGAATGGAGGAAAACAGGGGTGAGAATATATGGAGAGTATCTGAGCCACCCAAAGCTTGCAAACGACATTGTATTGTTTAGTCAAACCATTCGGAGATTGCAGAGCATGCTTTGCCAATTGTGCTTGGAAAGTTTGGTTGCAGGATTGAAAATAAAACACCAAGAAATTGAGGGTAATGTTAAATAAGCATGCCAAGGAACGTGACTTGAAAGTAAGTAACGAAACTTGGAAACAGTAAGCGATTACGTCTATCTTGGGCAAGTCGTATGTGGTGATCTCTATCACGAAAAGGAAGTTACCCTCAGAATAATCATGGGGTGGGCGTCTTTCAGTCGAAACTCTCATATCCTGAACAGTAATTCTTCTTCCGGTTCTTCCGTTCTTCCGGTAATGACGTATGGGGCACAAACTTGGGGTCTCACTCACTAAGCGACTTGAAAGGAAACTTAGGTCGGCCTGCAGCGGGATATATGGTGAGAACAATGCTAAGGGTAGCGCTTAGTAAGGATAAGTAAACAGCTGCGGGGATTATGGAAGAGACTCGCGTGGAAGGCAGCTCAAATTAATCGAAGAAAATGACTGCGGAGTGAAAGCGTCTAATTGCTAGTTCATTCTGCAGGGGAGGGGGGTGGAGAGAAGACTTGGGAGTGAGTAAGAGCCTGCATGTCATCAGAAAACGTCGCAAGGAGGTGCTGGCTGCATCCAAGTTCAGATGTTGTGAAGAACGACTCAGAAATATTGATGACCGTATATATGGGCGTCTGAGTTTTACGGCATCTTTACAGGAAAAGCGTGGACACACAGTGGAGGAAAAGAACCAGAAGGCTCAGGAGAAAGTATATGAAGCCCGGAAGCGCAGGGGAAACGACCAAGGCAATAAAAATTGAAGTGAAAGAATTAGAGACAACGAGCTGGAAAAAGAGGATGGACGCAAAGAAGTCCTGAGATATATGCAGAATCGGGAAGCAGGAGATCACGAGGGAAAAGGTCTTTGATAGTACCGAAGGGAGTGCATTACTTTTTGAAGCCCGGGTGGATTACTTGTGGACGAAAACGCTTATCTGCGAGCCCGTACAAAAAAAGAACAGTGCAGAGGTTTCGGCAGGGAGTCAGAAACCATGCGACATATTGTAACGGCGTGCAAAGGTATCCGTTCAGTCCTCAGTTAGGAAGACATCCAGCTTCCGGAAGCCCTTGGCTTTAGGGTTAACGGAAAAGTGAACTGGACAAGAGTAGAGGTCAGTAATAGAAGGTTATAATGTTGGTGGGGAAAGAGCAGAGGAGAATATGGGAAGACATACGAACATAGAAGTTAGACTAGCGCAAAAACTCCATAGTTTATTTTTTGGCGACGTGATTGTACAGTGGCGTTAGGACTAAGGTCGCTGCGCAACGCCACCCCGTTACAAGGGAAGCCGCTAAACATCACCATTATCATCTTCAGCGCACGTATCGTACCACACAGCGCCGACTGCGCGCCAGGCAGCGTCGCCTGTTTTAATTGCCTTGCGGTGAAATCGTGAGCACAATTCACTGCGCGCTCCCGCGGGCACGCAAACCGAGCTGTCGCTCGACAAGCTTGCTTTTAACCGCGTTCAACCAAGATACATTTATACCTAATGGGAGAGAGAGAGAGAGAGAGAGAGAGAGAGAGAGAGAGAGAGAGAGAGAGAGAGAGAGAGAGAGAGAGAGAGAGAGAGAGAGAGAGAGAGAGAGAGAGAGAGAGAGAGAGAGAGAGAGAGAGAGAGAGAGAGAAGAGAGAGAGAGAGAGAGAGAGAGAGAGAGAGAGAGAGAGAGAGAGAGAGACTTTATTTAATCGTGTGTGTGTTTTTAAAAGCTTTTCTGGTCATAGAGGATCATAGAGCGGAATTCCGCCGCACACGCGCAACCTTCCATGTTCGCACTTTTATACGATGGTACGATGGCAGGCATGCGAAGACCGAATAACAAAGCGGGCCAGCGGCGACCGTCAAACGCTCTTCCCTCTGGTTCGTAAACAGGCCTGCTACGAGGATTGAAGCGCCGCGCCGGTGTTTATCTGCCGCCAGTGGGGCAACAAACCGTCCCGGGGCGGCATTTGCGTGTGCTCGTATGACGTCCGCCGACCTTGTTATGCTGTGCGCGCGGCTGATGCTGCTTCACCGGGTCACGCGGCTCAATCGGTGTTCGCTGTGGTTGCTGACCTCGTCGGCTTTCCTCGCTTACCACACCACCGACAGAAAGGGGGAAAAACAGATCCGGTGGTTCCGATAGTTTGTTTGAACAACGGCGCCCGATGCGATGAACGAAGACAGACGCCCGGAAGGTCAGGACGTCAGGCGGTAGCGTGTTGTCTTGCTGTTCCTTGTGTCCAGTGCGAATTCGGCGTCCGGCATCTGTAGCAGCAAAACGGCTCCTTAACCGCCATTGAGTGCTACGCGTAGTGCAAAAACCGTAGCACGAAACATTAGTCTATCGAAAAGTATCTCCATTGTTCCGAACTTCGTGCGTACATGTCTGCATGCTTGTGTGTGTGTGTCTGAAGCCTGGTGGTGTCGAGATATTTCGAAGTAAAAAAAGGGTGCACTAAACATATATATGACTTTTATTTCACGTTTCGGACGGTTACAGCACTTGCATAATGAGAAAGGGAGAGCGCTAGTACCTCAGTTGTCTTTTCACGGGGTCAGTTTGCGGTGAATTTCCCGCGCAGTAACGCGTGCGTGCGCTCGTACTCCTGAAGAAAACTCGTTCCGGGGGTTTGGAGGCCTCTATATGGAAATAGCGTCGGAGACAGAACCGAGCCTTGCAGGAGACCAGGCAAGCGAGGAGCCCCATTACAAAAAACGGTCGTGCGCGCAACCATGCAGTTATTGTAGAAGCGCGAGACTGCTAATAGCGCCGGAATTTGTTTGGCCTGGTCTATTCAATTCTCGCTGGAAGCCACGAAATGTTACTGGAACATCTATGCATTGGGTAGCCTGGGTGCATACAGTGAACCCGGGTTAAAACGAAGTCGCTTTGTTGCCAATCATATCCGCCTTTAACGAAATGTCGTCTATAACGAAGTCAGTTTCCTGTCCCCAATTCTCCGTTAAACGAAGCTTGATTCACCGTACCCCGCCGGGGTAACCAGTGTCAGCTGGAGTAGACCCACCTCATTCAAAAGCCTTCTTTGGGAAATTAAAGAAACACTGAGGCTGAAAAACATTATAAAAGACGCGAACTTTTATGCAAAGCCAGCAATCTTCTGTGGTGGCAATCAGAGGTCCCGGAAGAAGGGGGGGGGGGGGGGGGAGCTCAACCCCTTTAAGCCTTTAAAACCACACACACAAAAAAAAAAAAAATAAAAGAAAACCTGGGTGGAGGGATTCAAAGTGCGAGGTCAACTGAGTCATTCAGCCAGAACGTACGACCCGTCTGCCGAAGTTAATTCTGGCTTTATTCCCAATTTGCCTTGTTTCTTTTTTTTTTCTTGCAACTTCCTATCGAACATTACCATCACTAGCGTTTTTCTGTTTGAACTGCACTTGCAGCAGCAAAGGTGCGGTTGCAAGTTCAGTTGCCTGTCAGTGGCTAAGGCGTTGCGCTGCTGAGCACGAGGTCGCGGGTTCGATTCCCGGCCGCGGCGGCCGCTTTTCTGATGGAGGCGAAAAGCAAAAACGCCCGTGTGCACGAGATCCGCGCACGTTAAAGATCCCCAGGTGGTCAAAATTAATCCGGAGCCCTCCACTACGGCGCGCCTCATCGCCTGCGTTGCGTCGGCGCGTTAAACCCTACAATCAATCAATCAAGTTCAGTTGCCTGGCCGAGGGTGCGATTTTAGAAGGGAACCAAGCCCATAATAACTTTTATGTGGTTTGTATTATGAGGTATGTTTCAAGTGGATAGGAGTTGTTGCTTAAAATAAAAAAAAACGTTTCAATCAAGATTCAGTCGGAGAAGGCGGGGCCAACATCTGTAATAAATCTGTTAATTTCTGATGCCGAGACAATCTCACTCTGGTTTCTGAAGCTATAAAATCATCATCATCATTTATTCCATTAAGCTGCCCCCCCCCCCTCCCTAACTTAAAAAAAACACTTTAGAAGCCTCTGGTTGAAACTGGCGGTACTGGCATTAATGGACCTGACCGTCATTTAACTATTTGGAAGGGTGCAAACTATAGTTTGCACCCTTCCAGCAAATGCCCCCGAAAAAAATGCTTTAAGGTCGCTTGCGTAGAAAACTGTCTGTCAAGTGGGGGGAGACTGATCCAAGGCTTTAGCGGAGAACATGACGTCATTACTGGAAGTAGCGTCATATCAGTGACAGAGTAAGCAGGAAGGGACGTCACTGCGGTACTCAGCGTCATACCCACTTTCGGAGACGTTGTCCACTTTGATGTCAGTGCATGGCAGACCGCAATTGAAAAACAGTTCCTGGAAGGAACTACGGGGAACTCCTGCCATTGAAGAAAGACTGCAAGATTAAAGTAAATCCCACAGGGCTTCTTACCCGAGTCGTTTTAATCAAGTCAAATAACGAAAGACTGCAAAATTCACGCAGCATGGCAGTATTTCGTAATCTTCGCAGTCTGATACTAAGGTATGGCAGCACCAGTATATAGGTATCGGGCACCAGAAGATGAAACCCACTTTCATTTAATTCGTGCGTCTCTTTGTTCCTGCTGCAGTCTTGAGCCTCACGAAATAACGCAATCGTCCAAAGTTAGAACGGACGACGGTAGCTGCAGGGTCTCGAGCAGGATTTGCGAAGGGACAGCGGGCAGTGGAAGCGTGTTTCTCCCAGGGTTACGGCAGCACTCATGTTTAATATACGCCATCTGTTTCGCTTTCTCCCGGCCTTCCGGAGCGCCTAATAGCTCTCTCGTGTGTACGTCTTTCCGAATGGACTTTTTGACGACCGCCCTTGCACACGCGCGCACGTGATTGCGCCTGCGAGGCCAAGAAGCCTTCGTCGAGTTGCATGGACTCGCTGTGCAATATATATATGGTCATAAACAGCGGCCGAAGGCCTTCTGAAACCTTTGTATGTATACAGCACGCTGCCTTACCTCGGCTTCCTCAGTGGCAAAAGAGAATGTCGGCGCATGTACGATATCGTTGTTGGTGTTGTCAGCATGCATGGTTCAATATTCTAAGGCTGTGGTGGTATGCATTAGAACCACATTATTCTGCGTCTGGATATGCCGATCTGCGCTTTATGTCGAGTGTGCGTGCGTGCGCGTGTGGGTGGGTGGGTGTTTGTTTGTTTGTTTGTTTGAGGGATTGCAAAGTTATAATGCATAAACACGTTGGAAGCTTCGGCTGGATCGAATGTTCAGGCCTTGGTGCAAAATTAGTGTCCGGCGAAACGTATCGAGTGTCTGCTTGTCGTAACCCCGCCCCTCTGGCTCACCGAGGCTGTTTCAACCTCTCTCTCTGCTTCTCTCTCTTCCTCCCCCTATATCTTCTTGTCTCCCTCCCTTTCCCCTCTCTCTCCCTGTATACCTTTCGCCGCCTCTCCCCTCTTTTTCTGTTTCTCCCTCTCTTCACCTTTCTTCCTACCTCGTCTCTCCTCCTTTCTGTTTTTCTGCCCATTTGTTCCCCCCCCCCTCTCTCTCTCTCTCTCTCTCTGATCCCGCCGTACGTCGAGTCCGCCTGCTTTTCGTGACGTGGAACGATCAGATTCCCTGTTCTCCTTGTTACTTCAGGCAACAACTCTTCGGCCCCTTTCATTCGAGTCCCTCGTTCTTTTTTCAAAAGTGAACGCCACGGGGCCTCCGCACAAGTGTCGTGCTGGGCTAGCTAGCCCCTCAAAGCTTAATTAGCCGATGCAGCGCAGCAAGTGGGCAGTGGTCGACGCCGATGGGACTAGATTTCGGCGACGCTTCCCTCAGACGTAAATAGGCCTACCCTTCGAGCCGAATATAGTTCTTCCCTCCGTCCTAACCGGCGCGCTGAAACGAAACAAGGTAGCTGGGCTACCGCCTTTGTATTATACTTTGAAGTAGGTAACTAACTGAATCATCTCTGTCTCTTTGCGGATGCAGGTTGTTTTTGCCATGGTAGTTCCGTCACTCATTTTTATCAGGTTGGAATCTCCGAGGCTTCTTCTTTTCGGCTACGTACTGTCACCACCGGCAACCTAATCCGACGGGCCAGCTAGGCCCGTCCCGACGATGAGGTCACGTGCCTTTCCTCCTCCTCCTCCTTGCTTTCGCCTTCGCTGATGGCGTCCCACATGTGCCGGACGTGCGAAAGACTCGGGTGCTGACAAGGACGCTCTTTCCGGGTATTCGTGCAGGCCTTGGATGCGAACCAAGAAAAAGAAGACGGGAGGGCGTTGAATCCTTCGGACAGGCTCGGCTGAAGGGCCCGCCGTAATTACGGTTACGACGGCGCCCCGCTGTCTCTGTCTGCGCGCCAGAACACGTGACCATATCGCCTGCCCGCTCAGTCGGGAGGAGGGGAGACGGATTTACGAGAAAGCGCGTGGACGTGTCGTCCGGCGTGCTGTGGGGCGCTTGTGCTTGTGCAGAAGCCCGGCCGTGGCAGAAGTATTACGGTTGCAGCGTAATTACTGCTGGTTTGTTACCCTCTCATTT
This sequence comes from Haemaphysalis longicornis, assembly GCA_013339765.2. Taxonomy (NCBI): domain Eukaryota; kingdom Metazoa; phylum Arthropoda; class Arachnida; order Ixodida; family Ixodidae; genus Haemaphysalis; species Haemaphysalis longicornis. Next base: position 237,778 of record JABSTR010003623.1, read on the forward strand.
GTCCACGCGTGCTGCGTACAGTGGGTTGGGGGTCAGTGGTAGAGGGGTGTTCCTTCCTTCATCGCCACAGTCGCTCTGTGAGGGACGCATAAAATGTGCCGCTGTTGTGACCTACGCGCATGTGGATTGATAAGCGAACCTTCCATTGCATGTATGGTACTATGTACTGCCAAGTGCTGCATTTGGCAGTACAAGTGCGTCTGGTAGCTTCATGAAAGACCGCATAGCGCTTCTCTCTCTCCCTCTCTCTCTTGCACAATTAAACACTGGCGCAGAGAGAGAGAGAAATGAATAAAGAGGCATCCCCTGTGGGATACCGGTTCTCCAAAATAACGTGGAAGTAGCAGACTGCCCGGAAGGTTATTTTCGATAAAGCAAATAATTGTTTCTCGCCAAAGACAGTGTGTACAGTCAGAAAGCCAGCGTGGATATCGTCAGGTGAACAGCCGTGCGGCAGTGCTGGTAATAAAGGGAAACGTACACTAATTACAATAATATAACACAATAACAGTAGGCCTTGTGTATTGACGGATTGCAGTAAATCTTTTTGTTGCAAATGTCAAAGCGTCTTCTAAGACGCTGAATGCGTGTTGTCTCCGCGGAATTTCCAATTTGGTGCTTTATTCATAATTGCCTGCAGTGTGTCGCCACCGAAAATTGTGTCTCCTCGTGAAACAAAACGAGCTGTGGTGCACCGCAGGGACGGGTTCTAGTGCCATTCTTCTTCATCGCTTATGTCAACGACATTGTTGTAAACTTGCCGGAAATGCTACCCTTACACTTTGTACCAGCCTCTTCAGTTCAGGGCGGGATGCAAATGAAATCGTCAATCGGGCAAAGGACGACGTCAATAACTCTTCCTCTCATCATATCATGGCTACCAATAACTTTGGTGTGTCGCGAGCTACGTTCCAACCCGTGCGGCTTCGATGTATGCTCTCACCACGACGATCAGCTATTTCGCTATTGCTCTGGTTATGTATGTATAACCAGTAGAATAGCGAAATACGTACATGGCGTATGCATGTATACAGCGTAAGTCGTACGAAGGGTTTTGGTTTTATTTGGATGAATATCTCGCGTTGGCCTTTTATTCTTGTTACTTTCTTGGACCTTTTAATTCTTTTCCTTTCTAGGGGGGAGAGGGGCTCTCCCGAAATGAACTACTGTGTGCGCCACTAATCTAATTCGAGTGATTGAAGTGTAAATACGCGGAAAACAAAAAAAAAGGATCTTATTATTGGCCGAAAGCAACACGCAGAATGAACAAAGAGTTAACTCTGCTTGTCGCTCGTGCTAAGATACTTTTAGTTGAAAGTACGACATGGACGTGCCGTAATGAACAAAAAATGTACAGAAACTCCGAAAATTGTCTACTAATCAGTAAGCGCCGGTTATCCATTTCGAGTTCTTTTTTTTTTTCGTTTGACCAATAACCTACATTTATACTATTATGACGATTAAATATGCTCACTTAGCCGATTATCATGTTTTTTTTTTTGTGCGCGGATACAGGATATTACGCGGTTAGTGCTTCTTCATGGTTTTTGTTCGTTCTGTCTTTCTTTCATGATTATTTTTGCCTTCGTCATGTGACAGGGATAGGAAATTTTTTTTGTTAGTTCATGTTAGTATTTGATTGTTATTTTTATTTTCTAATTTCCCTCGCCCAGGAAGTCTACGTGTGTACTTTTACAACAATTGAATGCGTTAACTTCGCTAATTAATCTTTGTTGTGCAGATACCGGCCGTTTCGTGGTTCGTGCTGGCTGGGGTTCTCAGCAAATAATGCTTACACATTGAAAGCGCCGAATCAACTCCAAGGAGAATAGAAACCAGAGCACTGCGCGTTGATGTCATTTACATTACACAATTTCTAGCAAAGCCTTTGTCGACGGCTTGGGGAGTGCTAGCCGGGAGTTGTCATTTTTCTTCCACCCTACCGAATCCGAACCGTAAATTTATTACGCGTTCTTCGTTTCACATTCCAATTATACACGCACCTGCCCGACGCATGATTGCGTTTTGAAATATAAAAGCATTTTTTTTTTCTTTCATGAAAGAACGCTATGTGGAGTATTGCTAAAGTCCCGCAAGCTCATTCCAGTGAACACCTGTTTCCCTGCTCTAAAACAACGCCTCCACAATAGGAATACACGAGGTGCGTCTGCTGTATTCCCTTTTTTCTCTCTCTCTCTTTCAAATGAGAGCTTGGAAAAATTTCGCAATCATTCCTCATGTTGTCTAAAAATTGTACTTATTTTTTCAGTATAGATGGCGTGATAAATGAATTCATTTTTTACCGCGTCGTCCTTTTATTATTTCACGCAGTCGCATCACATGCGCATTACCTTCGTTGCTCAATTAGTGTGAAGGAAAAGGGTGTTAGTATTGAGGTTATTGCGCGGAAAGGTTTAGGCAGTGTTTTTCGTAATACAATGCTTTATGAAGGGATACGTCGTACGTGTGTTGTTTTGATACCTTGTTGAAGGCCGTTTTTATTGGGGGGGGGGGGGGGGGGGTTAAAATTGTTCATACCAATGTGTGCTCTTTTCATGCGTACTGTGCCTCGTGTATTTAGGTGGTAACATATGTGCTATTTTTTTTTATATAAAACGCCCGGGGCGGATCTAGGGTGGCATAAGGGGGGGGGGGATTTCACTAGATAGCAGGGGACGGGAAGGCGCGGAGAGCGAGGCGAAAGTTGCCCCGTGAACAAATTCAACCAAGTACTTACTTTTTTTTGTGCTAGTACTTGTACTTGTGCTAAACCTGTGCACCCCAAGCGTGCGTATTCTAAAAGCGTAGGAGAAAACAATCCTTGCAGCGCTACATAATTGTTTTGAGAATGCGCTAAGCTATTTTTGTGCCGAAGAAACTGGGGAAAAGTACGCAGTGTGCACGTGCGACTGTCAGTTAGAGTCGCAGTGGCCTAATATGTTTGCAAGACAAATCCCGCGGCACGCCCGTCGTGATTTCTGGCGTTGAGTTCTAGTCAGAGCCGAAAGTATACAATATTCCGACACAGATCGAATAAGGAAGGATTTACTGTATATATGCTGTGTATTGAAGAGAAATTTCATGTATAAAGGAAAAAAAGGAGTCAGTCGGCATTTTTCTGATAATTTGTTTAATGCAAAGGAGCGTTCGCGACTGAACCACAACGCCAAAAAGAAAGCGCAAACGAAAATTCCAGTAACGTATATGACTTACTTTCAGACAGACGCGGAATCGCTCAAGCACCAGACCGCACAAAATGAAGGTGTATACTGTGCCTAAATGAACATCTAAAACAAATTGCTCAGCTTCTAAACACAGAAATGATTGATGTGAGTGGTAAAAAAGAAGGCATAAGCTAACGCACCCGACACAAGAAAGTCAATCTACAGCCTTCGTTTATTCCATTATAGACTGATTATATAGAGATAGCAGCAATCCGCGTTTCCCACCATGAGAAAATCGCTCAATTGCAGTGTTTACGTCGACTAAAATGTCCTGGTGCGTAGACAGTATAAACTAAGTCTTATCAATCTGTCTTCGCACATAGTGGACCGAATCCTTGTCTTCAGTCTGCGAAGAGTTGAAAAGCACCTTTCTGCTGTCGCAACGCTGATCGGCAGCGTCACCATGCAGGACATGTAGGAGTGTGCGAACGGTCGGAAAAATGTCCCAGGCCTCAATAGGTGTCAACGGAATGCACGTTCCTTCTCTCGGCACCACTTCGAAAACGACAAGTGCTATACTCAACGCGAAACGCCTGTTCAGGATTAGTCGGGCGCTTTTCTGATGGAGGCGGAAAGCAAAAAACGCCCCGTGTGTACAAGATTTCGGCGCGCGTTAAAGATCCCCGGGTGGTCAAAATTAATCCGGAGCCCTCCACTACGGCGCGCCTCATCGCCTGCTTTGCGTCGGCGCGTAAACCCAACTATCAATCAATCAGGATTAGTCGGCGGCATGCGAGTAATTGAGCCGTTCTTCATTACAAGGCTGCATCTGCAAATCAAGCTGGTTCCGGAAGTGCAACTGGCATGTCCGAAATTAGAAGGCAACAAAGAAAAGAGCTCGAATATATCCTGCGTCTCAGATGGAAATCTTTGGATGATGTCCGCGATAAATTTGTCCAACAGAGGCCGGTAGGCAGTTTCTCTGAAGTAGGTGGCAACGTCACTCGTGGACATATTTTGGGAGCAAGCCTGTGTTTTCGGTGTGCGCTTCAGGCGAAGGTCTCTCTCGATCTCCTCAGCGAGTGCAGTGGCCTCGTTAAAAATGTTTGAAAAGAAAAAAATGCCCGTGTTTCGGCTCCTTTCGTTGCAAATGTGGCCTAAAGACAAGAGTCGACTGGCGCCCCTGCCAAGTAAATGCCTCCCTTCTCCTTCCTGCTCACCTCTCATGCTGTCCCTTTCCCGTCTCGTTCCTCCCAAGATAACACGCTAAAGGTTTGCTCAAGTCAATTTAAATTTACCGCGTTCCACTCCTCCAGGACGGGTGCATCGATGTCAGCACTGCCGTACGGCGGAGATGCGCGTGAATCGAGGCGCCCTACTACAACATTTATAGAACCACGATGCCCTACTGCACGAGCGTTCCAAGCGGAATGTGGATTCCATCTAGTGGAGGTGCTGTTGCCGTTTGATGTCTTAATGCCGCCAGGAAGTTGCGCTGACAACAGCAGGCGACGGTTTTCTGCCGTTGATGTAGTATTTCGTTTGCTATCGCAAAAATCAATTCGACTGGTGATGAAAGCCTGAATGGGTCTTCTGATGCTGTTTTCAGACATCTCTTGATATATATTGGAGATTCTCGATATCATGCGGCTAACTTGCATCGCATGCTTGTCGAATTGCATATGCCGCACCGTTCTTACGACTCCGAAGATTGAAAAGGAGAAAATAAATACACTAATTCGCAAGGTATACAAACAATCTCTAGGCATCCGTATTTCCTGCCCCGACACACAAACTACTCGAACTCGGTATCCACAACACAGTGGAAGAAATCATCGAGGCGCAACGCACGGCACAACGTCTCTCATCTACACGGGCACGACTAAAAGTTCTGAGCGATCTTAGAGTAGAGGTGAACGCGGAGACCCCCGAGCAAGTTGACCTTCAAACTGCTCTCATATCGCACATAAAATTCACTCCTCTCCCTAGAAACATGCGTCCCACCCAAGACACAGGGTGTAGGCGAGCCGGAGTCCACGCTTTGTCCAAGAGACTTCGAGTGGAGCCCAACGTCTGGTACACGGATGCAGCCCAATAGCGGGAAAAGAGTGCTATGTGTATAGCTGCAACCAACTATCCAGGAAATCGGCATGTGGCTGGCACAATTGTAAGTATACGCACACGGTGGAAGCGGAGGAAGCGGCTATCGCCCTATAGCGATCTCCAGCATCCAAACGTCGGGTGTGGTAGTCTCAGAATCGCGGGGTGCGATTCGAAACTTCACTAGAGGACGTATGTCGCCCAAGACACTTGCCATTCTCAGACATCTGACCAACATGGAGAACCTCTCCACAGTCACGCTACTGTGGGTCCCTGCACACGCTACCGTGGAAGGCGACGAGGATGCACATGAGTTGGCTTGCGCTCGCACCAACCAAACCAACTTGCCAGTCGCGTCCACGGACACTCCTTGGGACGGCGGCAGGCTTCTCCCATATTGGGACATTCTCAACTACTATAGGGAGGGCAGACGATCATATCCCGGCCCCCACCAGTCCTCGATAGAAAACAGGCTGTAGCACTACGACTATTGCAGACAAATTCGTTTCCAAACCCAGTCCTGTATCACCAGATGTATCCCGACTTATATGACCCGAAATGTAAATTTTTAGATGCGACTGCATCTCATTCACTCGCCTTGTCCCTCCATACGGCGTTGTTGTCCGTCCACACCCCGCCCCCATTCTCCTCGCCGCGTGAGATGCGCTCTCCGCCACTCACCCCCTCTCCTCTCCGATGGCGAACTCTCTCTCGCGAGGGGCATTGGATTGGATTCGATTGGATTGGCTTGGCTTGGATTGGATTGGATTAAAGTGGATTGTGTTGGATTGTGTTGCGTCATAGCCGCGGCAGGGGGTTCACGGCACGTTTCACGCGATGGGAGAATCAACCTAACGGAAACAACAACGGAACCCCCTATGCGTCGCATCTACACAGGGGTTCCCGCGAGGGGAGGTGGGAGTAATTTTGGTCAGGGTGGGCTACCCTCTCAGACATGATGTGGAAGTGCCCGCACATCGCTACGACCCCACAGGAACAAAGCACATATTCAATAAACATACCCAACGATGTGCAGTGGGAGGCCGCGCTGCGCAGCTCTACCGCTGAAGATCAACAGGCCCTGGCCCGAATAGCAAGAGAGGCCGCCGCCAGCGCGGTCGGCCGAACCCTTGCAAGAAAGAAGACATAAGACCAGTCTTCTTATTTGGGCCCCAATGAAGTCTTTTCTCTCTCTCTCTATCACAAAAACCAGTCAGTCAATAATTTTTTAATAAAGGAACACTGCAAATATCACTTCTCTATTGATTTTCTGCCTCATATTTGCAGAATGTCTCGTTCTTGTTCAACAATGTTGACAAGTATGAACGCTGACACCGGACTTAGACGTTTACATTTGTCTGTGGGTGTATAAGACGATTGCGCAGATTTTATTTCACGTTGGCCGGGTGGCTGACTCGAGTCACAGACAGACAGACACACAGACAGACCAAAATTTCTGCGTTTAAGTAGCCCCAGAAAGACCATCGTCTCTAAAAATCCAAATGTGTGACGGTACGAAGTCGACATGCGCCTAGAGCCAGAAGCCATGCACATAACATGACGTTGTTGGCGGATGGAACGGATGGATGGAGGTGGGTATGAAAGGGGAAAGCGAGTGGGAGAACAGGGGTCTTGAGGGGGGGCGTCGGGGTCCGCCACTGTAGAACGGTGCCGTCTGTATACGGGTCATCCGGCACTTTCGAGCAGCATTGAACTGCTTTTCGCCTGGTGTGACCCAAGTCTTATGTCGAAGAATGAGCACGACGTTAGGAAAAGGTTTTCGTTCGACGCGCTCATTTTATATAAAGCGGGGCGAGTTCGGCGTGCTTTGCGGCTTATTTCATGGACTACGACATCGATATTTGACCTTGATGCCTGACCTTAACAGTTTAAGTTGCTACTTGACCTTGATCCCGCATCCGCTTCGCTCTATTTGAGCACCTGGCCGTTACAGGGGTACACTCTTAGTCGCGTCCCAGATAGCGTCCTATTTATATGCGGTGGGCAGCCTCAATACCGTGATATAAGAGGCCCTGACAGACTTCTTTTCCGTGACAAAACCTCAGGTGGTTACAGCACGCTTATATGCTGCGCCAACGACCGGTGTCACGGCTATATACTAGCGGACAGCCTGACGCCAGAAAATAAATAAAAAGAGAGGGGCAATAGTGAAGCTCCGAGCGATATGTGTGGCTTGCGGCGCATGCGCGTATTCCCGCTCACACAATGGCCCGCAACGTTCCTTTGCGGCGGCCGACGACACGCGCCCGACGACGCGGCGAAAGCCGAAAAACATAAAAAAAAAAACTTGCGCGCACATGCGCAGTAGGAGTGGAAAAACGTTCGCGCGTGGCAGTTGTGGTCCGGTGGTTTGTCTTTAGCGCGCGTGCGCAGCATGGAGTAATTTCAGCGCGGAGCAAGTTGGGGTCCCGCGCTTTGACACATGCTCTGTATAGTTCATACTCAGTTCCGAGCGCTCACACTTTCTTGACCACGTTCGCTTCCGCTGACATCAAATGTGTGCACCGAAATCAGTTTAACAGGGGAAGCAACTCACCGACCCTGTTACACCGGCCACCGGGAACGCAAGCCAAGGAGCGGCGCCATGTCAAGCCGGCTGGTGTGTGTATTACGGGCATAGCCCGGTTGAACACGAGCGGATAGGTAAGTCCCTGGATTTCTTTTTTTTCGAGGGGTGGGGGAGCGCAGACTGTAAGAATTTGTGTTTGCAGACAATGTAGCAAGGACCACGAAATTATGCCTTTTGCGTCGTCGTAAGAAGCCCGCGCCAAAACCGTTCTCCGATACCCGGGATCGTACGGTAAATTTGACGTGCTTATAGAGAGGATTCGGTTTCCCAGTGCGGCGGCCGTTTTGGGATCCAGGAGAAAAACGAAAACGCTTGCACATGTGGGGTACTTCCGTTGCCGTAATGAGTATACCGTGGTGCCATAAAGAATTTGCATTTTTACACGCGTCCCATTGTCAAGGTCAAGCCACATAAAACACAGTTTGAATTTTGTATTTTTCAATATTCTATGGCCACTGCTTGCCATTTTCGGTAAGAGTAGCAAAAAGTTAGCTATAACGTTTTATCGTAACTAGGTTTTCGCGTCGTCGTTTCGGCTAGTGAAATTTCTGGCACGTTGAGTAGTCTGGATCCTGTGGCGATTTGGAAAGTTTCTTACGGTGCGTTTAAGTGGTAAAGTTTTCACATGAAGCAACATTCATGAGCAACACCAGCCCCCATCTTGTTGTGTTCGGCACGGCTGTCGTCTGTCTGGAGTGTCAACTCGCGGTTTGCAGAAACATGATGCATTGGCAGCGCAAACGCGGCGCGGCGCCGGCGTGGAGGTTGCTCATAGCGGTGGCTTCTAATGTTGTTACTCAGCCTCCTGTAAAGGCGTTATACAGGAGGCTATGGTTACAGATGCGTTGGCTGTTGGTCGGTGCGCGCAGTTTACCTATGCTTTAGCAAAAGATATTGCTAGCAGTTTTATTCGATCTTTCATAAAGTGTTTTGCGCCATACTATTGGTGGAAATTGTTTCATAAAAAGAAACTAGGGCACATTACCCTCCGCGTGTAACAGCGAACAGGGTTTTTTTACGACGTCCAATTGACGTGCCGGCGTCAAATAAAATTATGCCAAAGTTTTCTCGCACGCCTTTGCACTGAAAAAGCGCTCGGCCTTCCTATGTATATGAAGAAAACGTCCTTTTGGAGAGCTTTTGAATATAAAGCAGTAAGAAAGAAATAATTGCCTAAACTACAGCGATGCACTTGCCTGATTTATGATATTTTCACATATCTGCTAAGGTGTTGGTGATACTTCTGCTGCGCCCCTACAGGCTATACTGTTTTACCGCCGATAAATAACGCCACAATTTTGTACCTGGTCACTTTTTCAACTGCCATTTCTTTTCTTCACGCAGTGTCAACACAACAGAATGCTACCCGTAACTCGAGGTTTTTGAAATGTTTACAACGCTGTTTCCATTACAGTGCGACGAAATCCCAGAAGCAGCAGCTCCCGGCCCAAAGATTGCTGGGGGGGGATTCTACAAAGGCCTTCTACATCATCGGAAGTGGTGTATTTCTACCCCCTCCTCTTCCCTTTCTCTCCCTGCGATACATATGTGGTGCAGGCTGGGAACCTCTTTCCCTCTCACAGTCACCTTACCTCACCTGGACCATAATTGAAGCCCGGAGAAAGTACTTTTTCTTTATTTGGTAATATATTACATTAGGACATGAGGTATACCCGTCAGCTTTAGGCCAAACATTGGGCTTTATACAGTCAGCAGCCTGCAAAAAAGATGAGTTTCCTCCCGGTTCAGCAAGCTGCTGAAAATTCCATAAATGAAAATAATAATTTTATCTTGACAGGTCCTTATTTGCTCTTCCACAAAAGAATATTTTCATTTGTGTGTTCCATAAGGGCAATCTGCTAATATTTGTATTTGTTATTTCAGTATAAGTATTTCGTGTTCGTATTTGTATTTTTGATATCAAATAAAAAGAAAACATCGTTCCTTCGACATGGTGTCATTCATGTCATTTTAATCTCACACTTGTGCATGCTCATGAATTCGAGAACGACAAAATACTTAAAATTTACATACCCAACTCGGCTCTCTGTTCATGTCCCAAGCTCGTATGAGTAGACTATCACTTCAAGATCCAGACAGGTTTAAGGTATGCAGATATTTGCTTTACAGCTTTGCTTGTAACATGGCATTATAAATATAGGGAGTTTTTTTAATTCGTGGTATGTGCATTGAGGCCTGATAGATCAGGTGGCAAAACACTGAGATTATAAAGGTAAAACCTCATTGCATGACAACTGAGGTCATGAACGTGTTCCAGAAGTGCACAAATCACGAATGTGTTAGTGCAATTGCAACCATTGTAACCCATTTATTGGTGGCATTGTTTTATACGGTCTAAACTTCAGATGCACAAGTGTGCGTTCATTACCAAGTGCAATGGTTTTGGTGAACGGCCTTGAAAATGTTGAAAATGCTTAACCGCGACCTTGCGCTTCCGCGTACAATAAAATAACTCGTTAATAACGGAAGCGCGAGTTAAATGAGACCACTTAAAAAAAGTTGCAGAAATTAAGAGAATTGTCTACTAATGCTCAGCATTCTTATGGCGCTTCTCTTGATTGTGAGTCTTTTAGAGCCAAATTTCTTGATTTTTCTAAGTCTTGTCCGTCCAATTATCTCAATTTTCACTATTATAACGATCACAGGTGTTACTTGCGCCAGATCTGCATTTTTTATAAATGAAGGGCGTTACATGGCTCACCATTTTCCGTATTTTTGATATTTTTCTTGGTTTTTCGTTTTTCAAAATTATGTTCGGCCAATTCTCTCGATCTACGCTATGATAACAATTACAAGTGGAATTTCCGCAAAATCTGCATTATTTTGGAAATGCAGGGTGTTGTACTGTTCGCAAGTTTCCGTCATTTTTTATATTTTTTTATTTTTTGGTTTCTCAAAATTTGGTTCGACCAATGATCTTTACGATATTATAACGATTAAAGGTGGAACTTCCGCGAAAACTTCATTTTTTTGGAAATGCAGGGGGTTACAAGTTACACGGCCGAGCGCCTATCCGGTCTGCGCGAGAAAACGCTAAGATATTCTTTGTGTGCTCGCGATCACCAATTCTTCAGGCGACGCAGCAATTCTGCTGGCGTCGCGACACAATGTTATATAGAATGAGTAATTTATTATTGGTTCATTACATTACCACAGACGTAATTTACTACCGCCTCCTATTACAAAAATAAAGGTGAAGGCATGTAACCGCACCATCAGAAGAGCTACGACGAGCAGAAAAAATTCAGTACACCATTTCATGCTTGGTATACTTGCCACTCGTGACCAGACAGCTCTTATGTTCAGCACGACAGTGTGCCTTACGTGCTAGTTATTTGCATGCAATGTCATAGGCCGTGGGACGTCAATGTCAAATGGACGTGGGCAGGGCATGTAATGCGAAGGCAAGATAACCGCTGGTCATTAAGGGTAACAGAGTGGATCCCTCTGAGAAGGCAAGCGTTGCAGGGGGCGGCAGAAAGTTAGATGGGCAGATGAGATCAAGAAGTTTGTGGGGATAAATTGGTCACAGTTGGCACAGGACCGAGGTAATTGGAGAATAATGGGAGAGGCCTTTGCCCTGCAGTGGGCGTAGATAGGCTGGTGATGAGGATGATGATAATGAATGTCATAGGAGGCACTTTCCGCCAATGGCCAAGAATACTTTTGGTAACAAGGCAGAATAACTGTTATCAATTCCGTTTGCATCGATGGAATAAATCACCGCATGGCGCATCATACTGTTGAAACGGGCACACAGCATGACAAAAGGTTTCCGCTCGTAACAATGTACTTAAAGCCCTCCAAACCGTAGTATTATGCCTCTTTGGTAGAGTGATTCGAAAACGGTGGTCTAAAGAAAGTCACTCGCAGCGGAATGTTTTATTTATGACTCCAGCTTGACGCGCAACAGCATGCAGAATACTTATAAGCCCATGTTTGCATTCCCCAGCAACCCGTGGGTCGTGGCGCAGTGGTTATGGATACCCGCCTCTTCATGTGTTGCAGTAGGCCCAGGTTCGAGTCTCCGTAGGGTTGTGTGTATGTGCCTATGTGCACTTTGTGTGTCTCGTACGATGTAACATGTGTTAGAGCATTCGTCACGGGATGCTGACGTTGACCTGGCAATGCGAGCGAAAAAAAAACAGATAAACTCAATTCTGGCCGAGTGGCTGGTTTTTTTTCTTTTTTTTTTGGTGGAAAGCAACAAGGCCGCTTATTTGAGGGACCGTATGATTTGGGGGCCGCTTCGTAAGCGGGAATAGATTAGCATAACGGGCCGCGTAGAAAGATTACGGCCAGTGGCCTGCCGAACACACGGCCCGGTGTTTAGGTGGCCCGCTGGTTAGGCGGCCCTCAATACGGCCGCTTAAACGCCGGGCCGCGTGTTCGGTGGGCCGCATGTTTGGAGGGCCGCTTGCGCGCGAGGCCGCCTGAACCGCCGCTTTATAAGCGGCTTTAAAATGACGCGGCGGCCCGCCTGCATGCGGGTCGTATAACCAGGAATTGACTAAGAGTGTATATTAGGACGTTATGTGTACTTTCGGGAAATTGGACATTACATTTCTTTCAGGACGCGCGGTACCCAAACTTGCAAATATATAAATAATACAGACCTATAGCGGAAAAACGTTTCTTCAGCCATAGCTGTTAAACACGTCGGTGTAGACTCTAGAAGGATTAAGCGCTAATTCGGGCACGTTGACCATAGGGTTTCATACCATATGTATGAAACTATGTATATATATATATATATATATATATATATATATATATATATATTATATATATATATATATATATATATATATATATATATATATATCTGTTGTCCGGGTGGCTTTGGGGGATACGCGGGCAGTCTATTAAATGAGTGATGTCGCTGGCGTTCTGTTTTGCCGTCAGCCAAAGGGGCTTGATCTTTAGCGACTGCCGGAGGAACTTCAGCCGGCATCACGGTGCAAGACCGGCGTCCACTCTATCTTCGCGTGGGTGTAATGAACAGCCTGATCCAGACTGTTGCTGCACTGGAGAGAGAGAGAGAGAGAGAGAGAGAGAGAGAAGAGAGAGAGAGAGGAGAGAGAGAGAGAGAGAGAGAGAGAGAGAGAGAGAGAGAGTAGAGATGCTAGTGAGGGGGGAGGGGGGGCTGCTCGCATAAGGTCCCTGGGACCTTATGCTCGCACACCGTCTGGCGCCGCCCGCGGCGATACTCCCCGCTCCCAACCGCTGACAGCTGTCGGCACCCCACGTGTAGCGCGTGTGTGTGTCCTTGTACAACGGCGTCCCAGCAGTGGCTGGAAAGGCAAGTATAGCTAGCAAGAGGAGGTCAGCTACTACGAATCAACATCACTTTCGCGGTTTCCAAAATAAATGCATCTATATGGGACACAGCTTTCGTTTTTTTTTGTGCACTTCCAAGTTCAATTATTCAATAATTAGGCGAATGTATTGTGAACCGCGAGTAAACGCCATGTCATTCTGTTTGGCTATCTGGTACCGCCGCTGGAAAGAACTGTCAGCGAACCCTCGTTATAAATTCCAAATCTCGTTTCTTTCGAAGTGTTTCGTGGATCATGTATACAAAATGCGCATCGTGCCCTCGTTTAATGAAGGGTCGCTTATAAGGAAGCCAGTTTCCTGTTATAACTTGGTTATAGCGAGTATAACGAGGGTATATATGCTGCACGCGATATGCTGTAAACATGTACACTGCACGAATCTGAGGGAAATGTCCGCCTTCCGTACCCGCCGCACGAAGTCAGCGCGAGAGCCGCCAAGTTGACTGAAAGAAGATTACAATGAATGTACACACGCAAGTAAAGCAAGGGGAAGATAACACGGAACAGCTATACCACCTTTCACGAACGATACTCTCTGTTTAGCCTGCCGCTGAAGATAACATTATGTCGATGGTATACACTCTTAAAAAAAAGGTCGGCGCACTTACTAACAGAACACTAACAAGTTACTTGTCCCAGTATTGACTTTAGTTGCTTTTACTAACTGGTCATGCATGACCTAGTAAAAAGCTACGCGTAACAATGTGGATCTGCAGAGTGCACAGCGTGACATGGATACATTCATCACGCACATATCACACGTGGACAATCAACAAATGAATTGAGCAAGAAAGCCGACGGGATGCACGAGGAGAGCGAGTATTACTTAGTTACCTTAGAAATACATCTGCTCTTCTTGCTGTTATAGCCGGCAGCGGAAAGTCCCCTGAGTGAGTCGGTGGGCTTGTCGTAAAAATCAAATATTTTAGCGATAATTTTGGAATTATGCATTTTAGTGTGAGCATATACAAGACAGCATGTGGATTTGCAAAAACTTTTTAATCGTGATTTGGTGTGGAAAAAGCTATAGTTATTATGCTCATAGAATTATGAATTCATAGAATTTTTTACTTCAGGGAATGTTAGTATCGAACCAGCAGCAGTTACTAAGTGCACGCTCTAGACTATTAACGGTTCCACACTTAGTGACAGGACCTACGTACCGTTCTGGGGCGTGGTAAAGTTCGTAACGAGTTAGTAAATGCAGCCGTTACTACCCTTTTACGAACTTTTTTGTTAAGAGTGTATACAGTAGACTCCCGTTAAGACGAACTCAAAGGGACCTTAAAATTTTGTTCGTATTGTAGAAAATTCGTCTTAAGCGGAGGTTTTTGCCTTGTAGACGTTACAAGAGGGGGAAAATGTTGTTCGTCTTAACCATAGCGTTCGTCTTAACTTGAGTCCGCCGTATCTCTATATAATGTGGATGTCATCATCATCACCAACCTGTCTACGCCCACTGCAGGGCAAAAGCTTCTCCCATGGATCTCCAATAATCCCGGTCCTGTGCTATATATCTGAGACCAATTTATCCCCGCACACTTCTGGATCTCATCTGCCCATCTAACCTTCTGCCGCGTCCTGCCACGCTCTAGGGATCCACTCTGTTACCCTCAATGACCAACGGTCGTCTTGCCTCCGCATTACATGCCCTGCCCACGTCCATTCCTTCTTCTTAATTTCTACTTATACGTCCTTAACACGCGTTAGTTCCTAGCTGACCCACTCCGCTCTCTTCTTGTGGATGTATTGTTGATCTAGTGTGGCGGCGGCCCGTGACTGCCGTGACCTCTCGGCAGACCACGTGACCTCGTGGCACATGTCGGTGCAATGGATGTAGCGGCATCTGTTAGTTCCTCATCCCAGGCGGATGTGCCTCCTTCCTCCTCCTCCTCTTCCTCGCGTATAGCTGCCATCTGCGCCTGTGTGTGCCTTGCGGTTTCCGTCTTGCTGTTGCGCTTATCGCAGTAAAGGCCGGGGCCCACCGTTTAACGGGACCACGTGTTGTTTTGCTCAGCGTATTTAAACGTTTTTTGTCGCTTCCAAGGCCGCCGTTGCAGCTGTGCATGACCGCCGTCTGCCTCGTTGTCCCGCGGTCTGTGTTTCTTTCCGAAAGTCGGTCGCGATAATAGCGACGGCCTAATCATAGGAAAGCGTCCACATCTTTTCCGATTGGGGTTTATCCAAAAGAAAAAACCTTGCCATCTCCATTACGTGAAACCTGGGGAGGAGCGAAGCATGCAGTGTATAGGTGTATTCTTGGCGCGTTGGTGTTTTTGCCCACGGAGATGAATCCGTAGGGGAGGGGGGGGGGGTAGAGGTATACAGCTTTGCTTGAAGCACGAAGCTTTCTTGCGCGAGACGTTGGAAAACAAGTGTCCGGGTGTTTTCGTGCCGTGACTATATGAGACTATATACGACGACGACAGGCGACGCCGACAGCCCGAGCCCCTAAAAAAACTGTGGTTTATTGCTCTGTCAACCAGTAAAACACGAAAGTGAAGTGTTCAGCGAAATATGCAGCTGGGCATAATCTGCGGGCCGGCGGCTACCTTGTGTGTGTGCTTGGCGAGTGACGTCCTGCTGGCGGGTCGCTTCTTCGGCGAAGGTTCGCTGGCGTCATTTCCGTGACGGATATGGCGTCAGTGAAACCTTGGGGTATCGCGGAATGAAACACTTTCGTGCTAAAATATAAAACCCGAAAACGAACAACACTTTTGTATAACGTACTCATTAGTACTAAAGGTTGCTTCCCCGTAAGAAGACCCTGTATGCAGGGGTGCATCCTTTAGAGGCCGCTTGCTTCGTTGTGCTGGCGTCACGTCCGTGACGGATATGACGTCAGCGAAATCTTCGTGTATCCGGGAATAAAATACTTCCGTGTTAAAATAGTCTTTTCTGGAAAAAAGAATCAGAGACAAAAATAGGAATATATTAGAACACGAGGATTGGTTTGCACGTGGCGCACAGTCAAGTTCTTTTTCATGATTCACAGAGCAAGTTTCGTACGTCGGCGTTTCATTCTATGAACTCCAGGTCCGTCGCATTCACAAGTGTTTAGGTGTCGGCGGAGCCTCCTTTACATTCCACCCGCCGCGGTAGGTCAGTGGCTAAGGCGTTGTGCTGCTGAGCACTATAGGACGCGGGTTCGATTTGCGGCCGCTTTTCTGATGGAAGACAAAAGCAAAAATCTCGTGTGTACGAGATTTCGGCCCACGTTAAAGATCCCCAGGTGGTCAAAATTTTCAAGAGCCCTCCACTACGGCGCGCCTCATCGCGTGCGTTGCGTCGGCGCGTTAAACCCTACAATCAATCCTTTACATTCCTCCTGGCGACTGTTTACCTAAATGCAGTTGTGCTGTAGTCGTCTCTTCTTGGCTTCAAACCTGTTTTCTTCGGCGGCTTCAGTGTCAGGCATGTTTATGATTTTGCCATGAAGAAGCCAACAGCGATCCGAGCAAGAAGGAAGACTTGCGAGTAGTGCCGTACGCAGGGACAGAACCTTTTATGCCATATACGAAGTCTAGGATGACGGGACCGAAGCCCCGACGCCGTGAAGGACTCGCGCTGCAGTCGGAGGCGGCCGAAAAGAGTAGCAAGGTCGCATCCTTAAAACGGGAGCGATCGATGTCGCGATCGTGTACCTTCGGAGCTCTCCAAGGTACGTTTTGGCAGCCCGAAATGGTGTCCCACAAAAGAGCGTGCAATAGCGTTAAAGAATTTCACCGAGTTGAATACAACTAAGTTTGGCTGATAAAAGTTCGCCATTCGTAAGCCTCATCAGCGCGGCTAACTCGCTGTGACATTCCTCGGCAGAAGAAACGCGACCATAGGCGTTGGCTCCTTGGTATGACTTTTCTGTGTCCTTCCGCTCGGCAGGCGCAACCGGAAGACCCCGACGCATGGTGCCGCTTTTTTTCTGCCCAGCCTGGGTTATTAGTTTTTGACATCCGATGCGCTGCACGCAGGTGATAAGATGAATCCTAATAATGTCGTCTTTCGTATGCAAAGCCGCCGTAAAATGACTCGTGCGCAATGGATGCAGCTATAGTGGCTATAGTGTTAACTGGTGTCGTCTAGCAGTGCGGTACACCCTTCTGAGCAGTTCATGGACTACGAGTGCGGATGGCGCATCTACAATGGGACGCTGGCGCAGAGCCCCAAGCATTGTGGGCATGTACTCGGGCTCAGAAAGAAGGAAACGATGGCGCTGGCACACTGAGGCCCCGAAGAGCCGCTGAAAGTAGAGGAAGAAGAGGTTCATGCTATGGCCAACCCGGTGTCCTCTTGTCCGTAAACATTAGTTACACATTCGTTTCTACGTATTCTTCACCGTAACACTGGTTTTAAGTTTTTCATCTTCGTCCGTCCGTCGTGACGTACGTTCCGTTCCTTCGGGGACTTGATGAGCCTGACGAGACAAAGCTACGGCGCATGGGTGCTGTCGTCGCGCCACATTAAGCGCAGTGTTTTTTAGTTCCATTGTGTAGCGTGCAGAAAGGTGGGTATCGTGTTCAAAGGAGCGAACCAAAGCGACGCGCCCGCTGCTGCGCACTACTTTTTCGCGTGGAGGGCTCCGGCAGCAGCGCACAATGGCCTCGGCACCACGACGGCGCCGAAAGGTTACGCGCGCCCTACGGGCCGGCAGTGCTGCAAAGAAGACCGAGATCGCTTTCGTCATTGGCGCGATTGAGCGCACAGCAGAAGTGACCTTGAGCGCGATTGAGGGCAGTAAGATAGCGCGCTGCGTTGTAACCGCCACGCTTGGGCGAGAGCCGGCTTAACTGGGGAACGCTGCGTGCTGCACCATTCGGCCGCTTTGGCGTCTGGTTTCCAGACACAACAAGACGCTGTCGGGCACTGGAAACTGGGAATGTATTAGCAGGCAGCATTCTTCGGCCACTAGTGACCCTTTGATTCTCTGCTTGCAAAAAAGATTTAGAAGAGCCCTTCTACTATGGGGATGGAAAACCAGCGAAGCTGTATTGGTGGGGATTGGCGACTTACTGTGTTGATGCATACCTTCCTTGTAATTATTTCTATTCATTTATTCTCATATCTTACGATTTGTTTCGGGACACATTCGATAAAACCGGAGTTGCGGCCGTTTTCTGTGACCGTAGTCCCCCGTTGGCAGCCATGTATTGCAGCAGCAGGGGATTCTGTTACGTTTATAACTTCACTGTAAAGTCGATAGAGTCTCCTTAATGGGCAGTTTCATCATGATTTTTTTTAGAGATAACTAATTGGAAGTATTACTCGGATTTTTACGCTAGGTCTGTTGAACTAGCTTTTTGTCGACGCGACCCGTAGACGCACGCAATTTTGGTCAGAACCTGGCGCAAGATCTTCGCTCTGATAAAATATTTTGCAAGTATCTATACGCGATAGCGAGAGCGAAACGTTCTTCACCACCAGCGCGAAACTAACGTCACATTTAAAGTCCGACTTTAAATTTTTACTGCATCTATTTGTATGAAAAATTGCGTGCTTATGGTATATTGGGGGCGAAGAGTAGTCTATATGGTGGTGGTTCCAGTCTTATATATAGCGCACTCCGACGCTCGAGCCGGCTTTATCGCGCTGCTTTCTCTTTCGTTTTTTCAAGGCTGATCAAATTCGTTTTGTGCTGTCGGTGTTGCTGCTGCTTGTGTAACACCCACGGTGCAAATTACCTCGAACTTTTGGTTTAAAACAACAGTATGCCGTAACTGTGCTGCTTTTCTGAACGGAAAGGATAGCGGCCATGTGCAGAAATTCTGAGAACTGTCTACAAGTACGTTAAGCGCTCTTAATATAGCTTCTCCGTTGCATACGTTTCCTTGATGGCATTTACAGAACGTTGCTCCAACGTAGCGCAGTGGTCGTCCTTTTCTTGTTTTGTTAATCCCGCGAGGGCGCGGCATAGACCTTTGTGATATGCTACGAGTTCAATTTCAGTTTCTTCACTTTCGTGTATTGTTTTGTTTAATAGCTACTCGCGTCAGGGCGCTCAGGGATTTAGTTCCTTTTTGTAGGTTGTTAGATACTTTTTTTCATTTTCTTATTTTTTAGTTAACTGCGTCAGCGCACTGGGCTATAGACCTTCGCAATTTCGTTACTTATAATTTTCAGGTTTTTTTTTTCGTACATGGCTATTTAGATACATAAATAAAGCGAGAATTCGAATGTAGCGATTTCATTGCAGATTCAAGGGGCTGAAATAAACAGTGGCATTCTTCAGAGGTCTCTTAAAGTAGGATCGCGTGTATGGTGAAGCCCCGGACAAAAGAAAAAGGAAGACAGGTGCCAGCATTTCATTAGCCGAAATGCCGCCCCAGTTCGCAATCAATCTTTGCCCCCGAGGATGCTTGGATTGTGCGTGTGCGGGTCGTTGTACGTTCGTCGTGACGAACGCGGCGCGTTAAGAGCTCGTTCCTCGCGACCTTCCCGCCCACGCGGTGTCGTTGCCTCGCTGAGCACAATAGCGCCGCATCGTTAGGGGCAGAGGAGGTTAAGAGGAGGCGGTGAGCTGCGCCCCCATTACCACAGAACCCATTGCCGGAAACTACAACCCTTTGACGTTGCCAATCGGGGAACTATATGGCGAAAGTGCGAAAGAAGGCGGCTTTGGTGGTGGCTTCGCCGCAGATTCTCGCGACATCTGTCGATGGACTGCGCCGCTCTTATTCTCACTTCGAATGCCGGCTCTACTTCTACGTGTTCTGAAGGCACACGTGGGCAACGGTGGCCTCTGTCCCCTCGCTCTCTCCATGCTAGAGGCCTCTTCCACCTCCTTAATCACCCACAAATTCCCACTGGGTAAGCAAGCAACCCACCAGACAGCAGGCTCGCTCGTAATTTTTCTAGTTGTTTCTAGCGACACGTACAAACAGACGTACACACGCAGGCACACGCACACACACGCATGCATAAACAGACAGGCAGACAGACAGGCAGACGGACAGACGGACGGACGGATGGACGGACGGATGCACGGACCAAATGCCGCGGAGGAAGGAAAGAAATGCAAGATGCCCGCAAATGGGGCGAATAGGGTACTGCTACAAAAGTGGCGTTATTTTTCTAAGTTTCTTTCATAGTTTCTTAGAAAACTTTTTCGAATCAGGCTTTTCCGCGAGGCAAGCCCCGAAGGTTGCCTCGCAGCGGATTTTGTGCACGACGCGGAAGCGTTCCAGTCGGGTGCTTCAAGCTACAAAACAAAAGACACGTTTTAATTGGAAAGTGTAAACTTACTCGGCAGTTCGAAAATCCGGCATCACTAGGCACGCAGGCGCCACGCAAAATGGCCACTGCATGGAGAACAAAATCGCCGCAGGCTTAAACAAAAATCGCGCACCCCTCCGTCTAACGACAACGATGGTTAAACGCGAAGCATTCTCGTGATGGGTTCTTTGGTTGGCCAATCCCACACTGCGAGTATGGGCTACTCTAGAGGTACGCTCCACTTTTCTGGAATACCCAAAGCAACTCTAGGGTGTACGGCGCGGATCGTTGCCTACTGCTTGGCGGTCGCTTCGACCATGTCGAAATGGAGCAATCGTATAGACGCCGTCTTCATAGCGCGATGGACCCAGGTTCGATTCTGGCCACGGGGAGCGTTTTTTCCCTTTCACTTCACCCCCGATCATTCGTCATCACCGTCAGAGAAAGTTGGCTTTCCTGCAGGGCGTATTGGTGTACAACGGCATCAGGGAGGACACAAACAAAACTTGTTGCGAAGGTAGTTGGTACATACTTAAAGAAATAAGCTTTCTTTGGGGGCACTAAAGCTTCGCTTTAATAAGAAGGAAACAGGTGGAAGAATGAGCACGAATTATATATATATCTATATCTATATAGATATATATATATATATATATATATATAGGGAGTAGTAGAACTTTGAAGATGGTAGAGAACACAAGAGAAGAAAAACTTCGAACAAGGTAAAAGCACGATTGTGGCCTACGTTTCAGCAAGAGAACTTGCTTTCCCTCCGGGCAATCTCTCGGCAATCTGGCCACAATCGTGCTTTTACCTTGTTCGAAGTTTTTCTTCTCTTATATATATATATCTATATATATCTATATATTATATATCTATCTATATATAATATATAGAATATATATACTATATATATATATATATATATATATACGGTAAGTAGAGACAGAGACACACAAGAAAAACAACAAGAAAATAAACATAACAGTTTACTGATGTTTCAGGAAGAGGACTTCCTTTCTTCACAGTCCTCTTCTGAAACGTCAGTAAACTTTTATTTTTATTTTTAATGTTTTTCTCGTGTGTCTCTGTCTCTACTTACCGTATTTTTTCGCTCTTTGTGTGAGTTTTTATGATTTCCAGACTATATATATATATATATAATTATATATATATATATATATATATATATAAGGTTAGTAGAGACAGAGACAAACGAGAAAGACGTAGAAAATAAAAATAAGTTTACTGACGTTTCAGGGAGAGGACTTCCTTTCTTCCTCTCCCTGAAACGTCAGTAAACTTATTTTTATTTTCTACGTCTTTCTCGTTTGTCTCTGTCTCTACTAACCTTATTTTTTTCGCGCTCTGTGTGAGTTTTTATCTTTTCAGTCTATATATATATATATCTATATATATATATATATATATATATATATATATTATATATATATATATATTATATATATAGTTGCAGTGTTTCTGTGGCTCAGGCTTATCAGAGGCAAAATGTGTAAGTACATAATATCGGTACTAGCGTTCATTATTTAATCAAAGATGCATGTAAAATTGGTTTTTATGTTACTGCATGAAAAAGAAAAGAACAGTGCATCAAGAACAGCACATTCGCAAAGAGGCGATACAAAAACGAATTGGAACTGTAGAAGCAATTAAAAGATGTCGTCTCATGGTAACCAAGCACAACACAAACATAATGTAAATTAAGAAAAAGATGTTGGCCTGAAGGCTGTCCTAGCAGATGGTACTCGAGCAGTGAGAAGGCGGAAAATTAAATTCACTCGAATGAATAGATGGATCGAACGACTTATTAGGACAGGAAGACCGGAGGCCCGCAGGGGGAAAATAAAAGCGACCGGGGCAGCAGCGCTTAATTGTTTACATTGAAATCGTGGTCATGCCCATTAATAAAGGACTTAAGTTTGGGTGTGCGAATATTCGGAAATGTCAAATATCGAAGCGAATGACGGAGTATTCGATTCGGCTTCGAATGTAATAGCACTATTTTGAGAGTTCGAATAAAGTTTCGTACTATTTCGAAGTTCGAGAATATGCATTGGCGCCCTCGGCTCCAGGCGACGGGCTTTTCCGCACTACTCCGGTGTCGTGCGGCTAAAACAGAAAGGTGCCTTCGGGGAGCGTTTTGTTTGTTTGTTTGTTTTGCTAAAAGTAATTTTGAAATTTCGGTGCGCGTTCCTCCATGGCGCGTTAAAATCGGGATCAGAGCCGAAATCGGCTTCAAAGCGGCCAGCAGCATTTCCATGTACACGAACGCCTAAAAAAAAATACAATTCAATCCAACGAAAACGAACTTTTCTTTTTTTTTGGAAATTTCTTAATTAGGTAAACTTTCCTGCGCGTTACAACCTGGGGCGCGTTAGAATCGCGCGGATGCGGTATTTCCTTGACATGGGGCAAATTCTGCCCTTGTGCTTCTCCTTTCGCTTCCTGATAACGCGTTCGCACTCACGCGTACCCCAGTCAACGATCAGATAAGGCTCAGCCTCGATATACTGTCATAGTCCCCGACTCCCCGCTTTTCTGATCGAGTGATGCGCAAATTGGTGTTTGCTTTCAACGTGTAATGTTCCCCCTCCCCCTTCTCTCTCTCCATATGGGGAATAAGAGAAGCGACATGTTTTCACGCCTAGACACGCGTCCGCGATAAAGCTTTTCTTTACTAAAGGGCTTCGGGTACTGCGGCACTCACGAAGCTGACCGGGCTGTATCGTCACGCACTTGCGCCAATTTCGGTCTCGTTGCTTTTAAAGCGAAATCTTTACCGATGGCGTCTTGTCAAAAAACTGATGCATTTCCCGTGCATAGCCCGGTTGGTCGTTCGAAAATTTGTGGTCATATCTCTGGACACAGCGTGTGCGTGAAATTGGCCTTCCACTGTGCAAACACGGTTACTCGAAAACTGTGAAAAGGGGATTGTTCTAGGTAAGACACTACGCGCACCGATAGTGAAGAAGAGATACAATAGCGTACGTGTACGTATCGATTTATATCGTTCGTAGATGCATTTACTTAGTGCGCAAAAAATCGTCGCGTGGGTTTGTTCTTCTTTTGGGATTTGTGTCCTTGAAGGGTTGACGATAGATTGGACGCACAATTGCAGCGAAGGTTGGGTGCACTGTCAGCGAAGGTTTCGACGCACTTTTGACACAGCTTTGATGTGAGAAAGTTTTCGCATTCTTCTCAAGTTTCTTTAGGAAGAAATGGTAACGTTGTTTATTCATTTATTATAGCCATGCCATGCAACTAGCACTCGATAGGTGTGATTGTAAATCTTTGGCAGAGGCTTTTGTCCTGCAGTGGACAAAACCAAACTTTGCTGCTGCTGCTGCTGATGATGATGATAAACATGACAAGCCACTCTCGGAACCCATATCTAAGGTTCTTGTGGCCGCCTGCTAAGAGATGCAGGGTTCAAGTGTCTTTTAAAGCCAAACTTTCTACCTCTACCAGCCAACGGTTCTTTCGCGGCGGGCACGGCAATAAACTCTGAATGCGGCGGAACTGGCGGCGGGGGGCGGGGCGGAGGTGATCACAGAGCACACTGTAGATGGTGCGTCGAATTTACCCAGCGTTCCCCGCGCAGAGGTGCCTGCTCGCCGGCGGGCGAGTCGGCGGTACGGCTTTGTCGTCTGCTTTAGCGACGGTTGTTTTGGGCCTGGTTTGGCGCAGCTTCGGGTCCATTGCGCGCTTCCTGCGCACGGCTTGATTGACTTGTTCGACAGCATCTTTTGGGTGACCCGGACGCAACGAAATTAAGTGGTCGTACGGCGAAAATATGTTAAGGATTGGTTTGAAGGGGGGGAAAACAAAATGTAAGACCACATACAGACGCCGCTAGAGAAACGCTACCTTTTGTGCACTGCTTGCCACGAACGGGACTCCGTTTTCTAAATTGGTGAATACCAATTCGGTTGTGTTTTAAGAGGTTTTACAAAATGAGAAAGTAGGAGCTGGTTCTAATAAATAGTGATTATAAAAGTTCCCTCAGCTTTTTCGCAATTCTCAAACTTACTAAACTAATTAGTTTTAATCGGCATAAATGGAAATCACTAACCTCACATGCCGAATTGTTTCACTGTCTGCGCTTGTGTCGCGCTGTGGTGTTGCCCCAAGCTAGCATATCAGGATGGCTAGGTTCCACTGTCTCGACCCTTCGAAAGACGCTCCTCTCCATTTTCTTTCTGCCGACGCATGGCCGGGCTACAGTGGCGGCGCCCGCCGCTCTAGCCCAGCCGTTGCCGGCGCTGCTGCGTTCAGGACGCCTTCCCCGCAAATTCCAGGTAACGGGTGGCAGAATCTCTGGTTTCACTTTGTAGAGCCACATGTGTGAATTCAAGTGACGTCGCATGGGCATTGTTGTGGGTGTCGTTTAAATCTTTGCTTTCGAATCACCTTCACAGCGTCTATTGGAGCCAATTTTTTTTTAAAGGAAAAGTTATGAGTTCTGAGTTCTTGTTAATTAAGGTAGCTTATTAATTAAGGTAAGGCAAGTGTAAAGCGGGGTTAATTCCACTGTGCTAATTAATCACACCATGAAGGCATGCAGAGAAAGGTTTATGAATCAGGCTAATTGTTTATGGTTTGCATTGCCCCACATGCTGAGATTGTTCTTTTTTTTTAAAGCTGACATTAAGGCCCATGAAACTGCCTTTTGCATGTCTTGTTAATGAGTGAATTGTGCTAATCATGCATTTTTTCAAAATATATAGTTCTAGTAGCATTATTACACTAATACTAATTCGCGGATGATATGAAGCTGTTTTCAAAAATTCGGTCAACAGAGGACTGTGTAAACCTGCAGAAGGATATTTGTGCCATTTCGCAGTGGTGTATGAAAAATTGTTTATCTCTAAACACGTCTAAAACCAAAATCATTACTCTATCGAGGCAGAAGGCGCAAGTGTTGTTTTCTTGCAAGGTGGGCAACGAAGCTATTTTTCGCGTAAACGTTATCAAAGATTTAGGAGTACTTATTGATAGTCATATTAATTTCAAACCGCATGTTGCATCCCTTCGTAACACCGGTTTTAAACTACTGGGTGTAATTTCGCGCCTCACACGCAATTTCAAATGCCCGGATACCATCATCCACTTGTTTTGTTCTTTGGTGAGATCGCGTTTGGAATTTGGTTCCGTTGTTTGGAACCAGCTCCCAAAAACGTATTCCCACCTAATAGAATCAGTCCAGAAGCGCCTGGTTCGAATTATCTATGACAGATATTTCGAACGTAAAGTTTATTATGAATACTATTCTCTTTTAAATATAATAGGCTCACCGACCTAGAAAGTCGCCGATGTTATCGTGACGCCATGATTTTCTACAAGATACTAAATGGTCATTTGGACGTTCCCGATTTATTGCACAACGTCAATTTACATGTCCCTCAGCGATTCACGCGCCATTGTACATTATTTGCCCCCAGTATGCCACATAGCAAATCACCTGCTGAACGAATGCAAATTCTGTGCAATCGTATGTCAACAGATATTGATTTCTTCATGCCTCAAAGTGTTTTTACTCCTCGTACCTTAACACATCTGTTTCTAATGCCATTACTTGCGGTTCTGCCTTCCATGCACGGATATTTCACTGATAAATATGTGCTCGTGATATCGGCATTTGCTTGTAGCTGTATTAAATTGGTGATGTTTTTAATTTTTCACTTTACCACATTTCACTATCTGGCTTGTGTACCAATGTAAGAGCCTGTATGGTGTATTGGACACGCAATAAACATGAATGAATGGACGAATACACTAAAGCATTTCTGGTAGGAGTCACCAAACCAAAAGAGGTGAAAGCTACCCCCGCGTAACATCTAATATAACAGCAAGGATAAATGTGGAAGGATAGCTTATCTGTGCTTGTTTTATGCCACATGAAATGTTTTGAAAACCTTTTATTCAAAGTTGGGTTTATTAGAAAGACTGCTTAGTCCCGATAACAACGATACCAATATAATCGCAATCTTCGAACAAATAACGGAGATATTAAAAAAGACGTGTGAAGCAGTCGCGACCCCCTAGCCAATTTCCCGCAACTTTTCTATGACGCCACGGAACCTTGTTTGTGCGATTGGCGGCCGCCTAACTGACCTGTCGCGACGACACATGACTGGACGTCTGTAATGGGGCCTATATAGTTCCATTTGACCGCATCACTTGAATGCTAACGTGCACAGGGGTTTCCCCAGGCATCCAATCAAGGGGGGGTGTCTCAATGGCTCTGGGGGGGGGGGGGGGTTCATAAACTAGAAAAGCTGTTTTTTATCCCACTAGTTAAATAATAGACGTCTGTTAACCAAATGCTCATCCCCGTGACGTACGTTTCTCATTTTCTATATATGTATATATACACCTGAGAGGCGGTGCTTTCTATTCAATCTAAGAAAAAAACAAATTTAGAGAAATTAATTTTCTCCCATGAAAGGTCCGTATTCAGTATTTTTTTTAATTTCTCGCCATTTTTCAACGTATAAGGACATTTTCGAACTTGTTACCAGTGCCAGTGACGAAATTTGAGTTCTTGAAACAATGTTTAGGTAGTAAACGAATTATGCAGCACTTATAAATCAGACACCGATTGTACGCTCCCGATTTATTAAAACGCCAGGATTAGCTTCCGTAGCGCTTCGCCTCTCCAAATTGCCCATTTTAAATGTACATGCTGAAAGAGCTTCTGCAAAGATTACGGTTGTAAACAAAGAACGGCATCGAATCAATGAAGAAAGTAAATTATATGTGTGTTTACTGCACTTAGTTCAAGTCAAAGGCGGCCTCAGTTGAAGTAATTTTGGGTGAGTGCTTGTCGATATATGCTTTGCTCGTACCTCCTCGCGGGCAATGCTGGTAGCAATGTGCTCGCAGCGTGGTCAGCCTCAAACCACTTTGCCCCTTTCCTTTGAAAGCCTTTTTGTGTGCGCATACGAACTTGCCACGAGCTGTCGAAAAAAAGGAAATAAATACGTGCAACGCTAACAGCAAGCACGGGGGGCGCCTTTTGTTTATTTTGCCCGAGGCTACGGCCAAGAATAGCAGACGGGCAGCCCGCGCATGCGCAGATCGATACTGAAAAAGGTCCATACAAGGACTGACAAGAGTGAAATTTGGGGATTCAAGGGGGGGTGTCCAGAAAAACTAGGGGGGGTCTACACACCCCCTAGGGGGGGGTGTAGGGAAATCACTGAACGTGCAGTTAACGCACTGAAAATTATGTTTTACTGTTGGCACGTATGACGTCATTCTTGCTCATAACACGTCACTGTGGCGCAAAATTTGAAAGTTTTTAAATACTGCTTGCTTTTTTTTTTTAGTTAAAAAACATCTTTTGTGGCTGTAATGGAGCTGAGTGAGATATTGAATCCTGGTTCTTTCAAATTAAACGAAGTTGTATTTTCTCTTCATGGCTCCTTTAAGCATGCGTCAGAAATTGTAAATTTCAGATTTTTTAAATTAGAAAAGGCTCAATAGTTGCTTCGATTCCAATTTGCAACTATTAAAAAAAATCAGCTACTCTGCATTGCCTTTGAAAGCGAAAAATCACCGTTCACACACTGGGGCTATGAAGCATTGGGCAAAGTGAAATAATGGGAAAGTGGGTGTGTGTGAATGTGGAAAAATACAAAGATGCAACGGGAAATGATGATGATAATAGGAGGCCATGTTCAGCAATGGGACACGATGACTCATAAGGAGTGCTTATACAGGTGACCCCCTAATTTTTTTTTTTGCTTTTCACTTTGCCTTGTTAGAAAATGACATATTAACTTGGGCCAACCATTTCGATTACATTCAAGTGAAAGACGTTATTTGGAATTTTACCCCTGTTCACGTTTGCTAATAGTAGAAGCATTGAAAAAATCAACTCAAGTGAAAAATGAAAAAAGAAAATTTTTTTTTCTTTTTTCTTTTTTTTTTTTTTTTTTGTAGTGCGACGCCAAGTTTTGTTACGACCAAGAGTGACGAGAGACCAACTCCTGTTGCCCCTCCCCTCTTCTCGCCCTCGCAGCTGATGCGGCTGGGCCAGCGGATCCTGGGCAAGCGGCTGTTCCGGGCCCTGATGCGGCACACGTTCTACGGTCACTTCGTCGGCGGGGAGTCGGCCGCGTCGGTCCAGCCCCTGCTCGAGCGGCTGCGCTCCTTCGGGGTCAAGTCCATCCTCGACTACAGCGCCGAGGAGGACCTCTCCGAGCAGGAGGCCAAGGAGGCCGAGATGGCGTAAGGCCCCCTCTCTCTCTCTCTTTCTTCACCCGCGTTCCTTGTGGGGAGGGGATGCTGGTAGAATATCCTTTATACTGGACTACACTTTCCAATGGATTCTCCATGGTGGTTTTGTCAACCGCGCTCTAACCTTCAAGTGTGCGCAGGTAAAGTTTTTGGTGGGAGTGCGAGCGGGGGATGGTCCCTGAGGGTTTAAACAAACAGGAGGGGTGTCAGGAGACAATCCTTGGGCACGCTGAACAGATTGGCTTCATGTGGTTCATTTCCTGCAGTTCCATGGGTGGGGGGAGCAGAAACTGCTTGATACTATAGCTAATTTGCAGACATTTTTACGCCTTCTGTTGCATCCAAAAATGCGCGTGTTTCGTGAAATGGGATATTTCTAGAGGTGCAAACAGAAGTAACCACCCGGTACCCAGGTGCATTTTCAAAAAAGCCTCATTATATTGCTGTGTAACTTGGGCTAGCTTTTTCTTACTGAAAATTTTAAAAACCTGTGGCAGAGTCAACTTGTATTTTTTTATTATTTGTAATTTCAGATAATTTAGAAATATATAATGCTTTCAACGGTAAAAAATTCACCGGTTTGGGCATTCAGACTTCTTTAGAAATGAGATTTGTCGCTTGTGTTGACATTGAGACATAAATATCAGTGTGAGCCCAGGGCAGCAACTGGAAGGAAAGGCACAGCACGTGCGTAATGTAGTTTGTAACGCAAGTCACTGAAAGCACCTGGCAACAAGGTGTTCGTGAAGCAGGGCTTTTTATCGGATAAAAAGATCAAGATAGCATTGACACCATTTTGTTTATTCTTAATAATCTCCCACGATCCTCGAGAATAGCTCTGGTCAGTTCATTATTTTCGCAGAGGACTTGGGTTGGACCAGGGAATTGGAAAACACCCTGCCACTTACACTAGCGTGTGATACCTCACTTCTCCCTGGTGCCAGGACATTGATTTTGGTGCTTCCCAGGTGAAAAAAAAAACAATTGAAGGTCCAATTGGTCCTGCCAAAAGCACAAATGGTTCAATTGGAACCATTTAAAAATGCAAATGGTTCCATTTGGCTCAATTGTGTTTTCGACAGGTCCAATCGGGCCTCCAATTGTTTTTTTCGCCTGGGTTATTTCGGAGATGAAATGCTTGCACACATCAGGAGAAAAAGCATCAGCAGCAGAGTAATCCCCTTGATGCTTCGGACATTCAAGAGCATACCGTATTTTCACACATGTAACCCGTACCGAAAACACAAACATTTCAAGCGTTAAGTAGAGGGTGCATATCATATGCGATGTATTTCATTCGGTTCAGCTTCATGGCAGCTATGCACGTTGTGCCGTTAGACCCATACAGCAGCGATAGCGACTAAGCCACTCTTATCCCACTTATAGTGCTCGTTTTTCACACACGGTTCAACAAAAGTGAACAACTTGAGGAAAAACATTGGGCAAGCTGTCTGCCAAGGAAAAGCACCTTTCAAGAGTAGAGTGCGAGAACCAATACTCAAAAGCACGATGCAAAACACCGCTTCGTACCTTGGTGATGGTAGGTAGGACTTGTTTGAAATGAGGCGGTGGCTTTTGGCACCACACTGGTCTTAGATGCTTAATTTAATGTAAACTGTTTCTAACTTGTACCCTTTCTGCTGTATAATAATTGTATTCTGCACTCATACAAGAATGGTAGGTGGCGATGCCTCTTGATGTTTCATTGAATGGACCATTCAAAGCACATCAAGTGTCTTTACACTAATAGATGGATGAAGGTCTCAATGAATTACTAATGCCGACAGGCCACATCCATAGGCCTGATGTTGCGCTGCTTTGTAAGTGTATCGTCAAGGCATAGAAGGCGATTCCAGGTTAGATGGTTCGCAAGAGCTTTAAGGAATGCTTCGTTACAAATAGCATGGACGGAATTTTGTGTGACAGGGACGACTGCGAACCAAGCGACACCTCTAGCGACGGCAATGACAATGAGTGACTGTGGCTCAGGCTGTGCAGAAAATGTATTCGACATTAAAAATATATGCAAGTTGTTTCTTATTGTCAACAAATGTGCCATGTTGGTTTAGTAGCTTTGGTGCAACCTTTTGCTGTATAAAATGTGCAGGTAATACGCAGGGATATTTATTTTTAGATTTCTGTGCTGAAAGTGGGGGTGCGGGTTATAGGCAGGGGCGGGTTATGCACCCGAAAATACGGTATGTTAAGGGCATCAGGCTGAGGTATAAACGTGCCCTAAAGGGAGCCCTCAAGTGTGGTTGTATTGTGTTTGTGGTGCAGAGCGTGCAGTTCCCAGGCTCCAGCCACGGAAGAGAGCCCACCCTCAGGTGAGCTACTTAGGCCCTGGCACTGGTTTTGGCTTGGCTTTGGTTTGACTTTAGCTTCTGGAGGGCAGTCTGATACAGAAGTAAGTGTGTGCATGCCGTGGGTTGCAGGATTGGTCACTGTGTAACTTGTGCTTGCCCACTTAACTTGATCTTGAGTCGTCAAGAAGTGCATTCATACGGAGTAGTACGGATCTGTTATGACTCTGATGAGCCTAGCGCGATTACTGCTTTCATGTTTCAGGAGCGGATGTTTGACAAGAACAGTTTAATATGTGCACTCCATCCCTCCCCGTTTCCACAATTTTGCTTAGAGTGAGATATTCATGCAGGAGTCTTGACCCTGGTACTGCTTTGCAGTAAGCAATTCCCTAAAAAGGAACTGAAGCGATGGCTAGCAAAGGCGATGGCACAATGGGCACTGTAGGCACTGCCATGACGTTTTTTTTTGGCAACAGCATTATGAGATGGCAAGGAGAGCATCACGCTGTTTTTTTTTAAACAATTGCACTGTGACATCATGCAGTGTGCCAAGTGTTGAGCTTGCATTGTGTAATCTCTTAGCAAACAAAAACAAAAAAAGGCTTAGGTTCAGCCCTTCTAAACCTAGTTATCACGAGCAAAAGCAAAAGGTATGCACACAGTGTTTTGTGAACCTTGGCCTTTGCTTGAGATTTCACACCCTGCCGTCTAGATATATTTATGGACTATATGAGTATATGTCTAGATATATGCCGTCTAGATGTCGTCTAGATCATCTAGACGCCGTCTAGATATATCTACTCAGATAGCCCAGCTGGCGCGCCATCGGTGGCGAGACTGAGGGACCAAGCGCCGGCAAAGCAGCGGTTAAACCCTCGTCTAGTGACGTGGTTCGCTTGCGCTGAAGCGGATGCACAGACGGCCTAAGTGATCAAGCACAAGCAAAGCAGCCATTTCACCCTCACCTAGTCTAGCGGTACCACGGCGGCAGGGCTCCTCTGAGTGACAGAAGGGGCAAGGAAGGTGGAGCTTGCATGCCGGCGCCTGAAGACCAAATGTGATACGATGAACGACCTTGAAAGATGTAGCATACTAGAAGCTTTCGCTCCAAAATGAGCTGAGTATGGTGTACAAATTAGGTCTCATCGTTTGGTTTACTTTGCCCCGCACTGATTGCTCATCCAGGAGAGTTGTGGTGGCATTTTGGGGGGCGTAAGTGAAGCCTAAGCAGGACCCTAGTAGGGCCCAAAGTTATGCTTTAGAATATCTGGAGAGGTGGCCTAGATGTTCCTCAAAGCGCTGTGCAGGTAGATTATCGACAAAACTCTGCAGGGTGCACATTGAACTCTTAAAAACTAACTTCTTTGCAAACCTGGTGCCTGCCCCGTGTGCTTGCATTTGGATAGAGGCAATTGATGCTTAACGTACACACACCCCTTCTCGATAATGTTGAATGTCGTTATTCTACTTCATCACTGTCGTTTCGTTGTGCTCACAGCAGTAAACACTTCCCAAATAGGCCCATTTGCCTGTCGTTTGCAACTCGTATAGGCACTGGGCTCATTCCGACCAGCCAGGGACTGCAAGCCCTTTTATAAAAGGTGTCTCTTTGGCACATGTAAAGTGAATTATGTATGAGTTCTTCTTTCTAAGTAAGGGTAGCGTCCTGGGTACGTTGGTACTCCATTGTTAAATAAAATGATTGCGCTAAAAAGGGACACGGACGGAGTGAGGACAGACACACACGGCGCAAACTTCCAACTACTTTTTATTGCCACTGTGTCAACTTTATACACTTTGCAAACAATGATCGCGCATGCGCACGCAAAAAGAGAGATTAAAGGAGCCATGAAGAGAAAACACAAGTTTGGTTCATTCAAAAGATTGTCTCGTTAGATTCATACTGACACCACTTTTAACGTAAACTTCGCTCAAATAAGCTACATAATTAGGAAAAACGGGAATGGTCATGCGACCCACCAGCTCATTTCCCGCAACAGAACCTGTGATGTCACATCGGCTAAGCTCTGCGATTGGCGGAGGCTGGCAGAAGCAGACGCAAATTAGGTAGAGCTTACAAACTAGACGAACGAGCGATTTGCGCTTAAATTTAGGGCACATTCTTTACAAAGCAATATGAATGATGGGACAAACAGTGGAAGTTACGAAAGCACATGTAAGCATAGAAGTACTGATGCGTTCTGCTGTTCGTACTGCGCACAGCATGCTTTGGTTTAGCTGCACAGTACTACGGGGCTTGGGGTTGTCTCAGACGACACTGGCCGATTGACGCAAGCAACGGTGTCTTACGTGACCCCATTTGTCGAGCGAGCACTGTTTCAGGGAACGAATATTTTCTCCCAGAACAAAAACAAGCCAGGTTTAAATGCGGGCAAAAACAAACCAAACGCTTGCCACGGTATGGTGGCGCCATCTAGGTTACGGAACGTAAAGAAACGCGGGAACAAACCAACACCGCTACAGGGTGGAGACAACCTTTGAACGGTCCCGTGCCGCCGCAATTGGGCCAACGGGTTCAACGCGTTATTCTTTTCGTTTCCCACGAGACCTAGCAACGCGAAACAGACAATATGATTCAAACTTCTTCAGTAAACCGCGTTGCGGCGATAATTTTAGCGCGGTTTTGACACAATGACTTGCTTCGGAGGCGAGCGAGCAACCGAACATGGCGGCGCCAGCGTTACGTGTCTCTACCCTGTACGGCGGATGCGTGAATGAAGGTATTCTAGGCTGCAGAGCGGTCGGTTCCCGTGATGTCACTTGGGGCCACGAAAACGCACGATTGAGCGGGAAAATCAAAATTTTAACCTAAATTGTTTAATTTCTTAGTGAATAAAGCACCGTTTGTATCCGGACAAGCGCTGGGGGCACTATAAAACACGAAATCTTTCGAATAAAACCAACTTGCATTTTCTCTTCATGGCTCCTTTAAACGTTCGGTGATGCGGCGGCCAAGAAAACCAATTCCTTTTCGGTAAGAGCCAGCGAGGGCTTGCTAACACACTTAGCACCGAGTCTTGCTGTCGCCTCAGCCTCAGTGATTTCTCGCAAAAGTTGCGTACGACCACGAGATTCTCCCTAGCTATTCTCCCTTCTTTCTGTTAATTCTTCTTTCTAGTAAAGAAAGGGCGCTTCTCAGAGTTGCTTTGGCGAGACCGAAAGTGAGCGTGCAGTGCAGTTTGGTGAAACCCTCTGCGATGATGCGCGTGCACGTTCGTCTGATGCCCAGGCGGCCACCTGAAGCAGTTCCAGCCGAGCGAGCAGTTTGCCGACCGGCGGCACCCCCACGTCATGGCGCGCACCTACTTCTACCTCAACGAGGCCCAGTGCGAGAAGAACATGGACATCTTCCTGCAGTGCATCGACGCTGTCGCCGGTGGGTCGATTTATTGATTTATTGGTAGTGGTATCCCCTGTGAAACGGGGTGATGGCGGGTCATCTTACGAAGAAAAACTAATATCATCATCATAACATCACCAGCCCATCTACGCCCACTGCAGGGCAAAGGCCTCTCCCATTAATCTCCAACTACCCCGGTCCTGTGCTAAGTGCGATTAGTTTATCCCCGCAAACTCGTTGATCTCATCTGCCCATCTAACCTTCTGCCGCCCCCTGCCACGCTTGCATTCTCTAGGGATCCACTCTGTTACCTTCAATGACCAACAGTTATCTTGCCTTCGCATTACATGCCCTGCCCACGTCCATTTCTTCTTCTTAAATATGTCCTTAACACGCGTTTGTTCCCTGACCGACTCCACTCCCTTCTTGTCCCTTAATGTTACACCTATCTATCTATCTATCTTAATGTTGCACCTATCATAATGTTACACCTATCACCTGTCACCTAACTAATACATATAGCTATGTTTTATATACTAGCGCTGCTCTGAGGGCAGGCACAAAATACTTTTTTTTTTCTGTTGCAGCTGGTCGCTGTCGTAGGCATTATTACCCTCCCTGCTTTTCGTCCACCAGCATTCTAATCTTCTTTTAGTCACCTTAACAGCCTTGAAGTTATGCCATTAATACAATTTCTGCAGGCACGAACAGGGAAACGAGGCAATGCAAAATTATTTTGAAACATGTGGTGAAAGAATAAAAGAATTAAAGAAACACACGTTGAACATTTTATCGAGACATTCCAGCATATTATCGGACAAAAGAATTTTAGCCGGAGGTTATAGTGCAAGGAAAAAAAGTAGACGTACTTAAAATTGTTTGTGCAGGCTGAGGTGGGCGTGAACTTAGCAGAATGACGATGCAGCTTGGTATGCAATGCGTTTACTCTTTAGAAAATAACGAAGCGGTCGCCAGCCTATTCTACATACCCCAATTTCTGAGAGTGCTTGATAAATAAACCGTTCCTGCTGGAATTGTCTAGTAGCTAACTTTTAAGCCCGTGGGGCGGGGTTATGCCCCTAGTGCAGTCAAACCTCATTACACATTGAACACAAATGTACCGAATTATGATTCATACTTAGCTGCTACCAAATTTTTGCATCACTTGCTTGTATTTGTAACTTATGCAGTCGAAACTCAATCTAACAAAACCTGAGGTTATGAATTTCCTGATCTAACGAACAAATTTCAGTTCCCTTACAGGTGTCTATACTGCTCAAAGCTTTTATTAACTCAAACAAAACACAGATTGAGCGCTATATATTTTCGATTTAATGAAGTATTTCGAGAAACAGACACATTTAAAAAGAAGCAATTTCGAATGTGTTTCTTCAGAACGCCGTGTATGCTATTGCGCCCCGCTGGAAAAAAAAAAAAAAAAGTTTTAGGGAGTCTCATGGCCACAGACCACGATACCCTGGCCAGCACGCTTTCCACAACAATCATTCATGCTACTTCATGTGGAATTTCGTCAAAGAAAAAGTACCGCAGGACCACCCCGCACGAGAAGTCCAAAGGAGCCCTGTTTATGGGATTTGAAGATATGAGAGCCAAGAACGTTCCGCTCATCACTGCGCTTACAACGGAAGTTTTACTTTGGAATGCCGGAAGTGTGTGTTCGCCATAAAAGTACCACCGCAAGAATAGCATGCGCTCTCGTCATCATTGTGTGCTTCAAGCTTTGAGAACACCGTTGAACTTGCAACCGTGAACTTTGCTGGGACTCGATGGCGTCCCGATAACGGGAGGTGATTTCCCTTGTGGAAAAGCACGACGTACTGAACGCAGTAGACAATCAGCCAGCGCGGAAAAGAGTCGACATCGCTAGGGACCTTGCATTGCCTCGCTTGGCGTTTTCCCGTGATCGCAAAGAGCGGCAATCCTACATTCTCAAATTTTTTAAGGTTTGGAAGCCAAAGATGCAGAAATACATGGTTGCAAGCCAAAGCTACACTGTTTTCGTTCATTTTCGAAGGTTTCCTCATTGCTGCGTTTCCCTGGTTGTTACGTTTTGTTTTCCTGGTCTGGTGAAAAACGTCTGAATGTACACACTGTTTTGAACTTTATAGCCTCACAATGGAGCCCACTCACGATACAGGCAGCAAGCTTTCTCCCAATGCACAGCAGACAACAGTGGTGCAGAAAGTCTTTGCAACACTTACAAGTGCATGTTTTATGGCGATATAAGGGTCATTTTGACTCAACGTATACCACTGGCGATCTTGGTTTGACTGACAGCTTGTGCTGCTGCATTAGCCACTCGTAGCCAAAGTAGTCTCGATCTTGCCAACTTAATGTGCTTGTGTCGGCTGTGTGACATGTGGGATGGAAATGGCAACAGACACACAGAAACGTACATCACTGCTTGCAATGAAACCCTACATTATTTGTCAGATTGAAAAATGAGAGAGAAATGTAGCATTTCCGATGCACGCGGCGTACCCAGGTAAACATTGGGCACATTACGGAAAACGAAAGGTGATGCAAAGGCCAAGACAGCACAGAGCCAGCAATACAGCAAGCACCGTGTCTGGACAGTGATATCTGAAAACAAGAAAAAAAAAGCATTGCACAAGTAAGTTATGGACTCAAGAGCTAGGGATGTAGCCGTGTGGAGGTTTATGGTCCTACAAAAGCGAAAGAATTTGCCGTAGCTCTTGGGGTGGAGATGTGTACTGGCAATGGCCTTGCTTTTTGGAGTGAGGAAACGAATTGGTCGCGTTAATGACTGAAGTGCATATTTATTTGCCTGTAAGCACTTCAGTAACAATTTGCTCTGGTTTTTCAGCCTCGGGTAAGTATTTATTTTGCCATGGGCAAGTTAGTGATTACGTATTTGCTTTGTGAGGAGTTCAAAATGCAATTTTACATGTATATCAAGCTTCACTTACATAATTCGCAGTATTTGCACTGTTCAGTATAGTGAAGTATGGATGTATTCAAGTGTGTGTTTTATTTTTTCAAACTTGTGGAAAAAATGGTGAAAACAGGTGTGGTGCTGTTCAGCGCATTTTATGCTGAACAACTTTCTAAGCAAGCAGCAAAACTTCCATTCAAAAACCAATGCCAGTGTACTGCGGAAGGGTATGTTCTATTCACCGCTTTGACCAGGATCACGTGACTGGCATACAGTGTGCCAACAGATGCATTTCCACTGAAGCTGAATGCAAAAGCAATATCATGCTCACCAAGCGGTTTACAGTAGCCAGCAACCAGAGTGCCTTTTCACAACACACATTGGCAGGTGTATCCTAATTGCATAACATTCTGTCTTTCTACCTCCCTCTTTCTAGGTCACTGGGGTCACATCTGTTTTCTCTAGAAAGACCAAGAAAACCTGCCTAGATTCAGCTCTAGCTTGAAAACCAAATTCTTCCTGACATATTATACAAAAATTTCAAAGGAAAAACAGCACAAAGAGGAAAAAGCAAGATAATCACACACCACAGCGCCTGTGTTGCATGTATCCCTTGCTTTTGTTCAGTTATTTGCGCTATATTCCTTCAAAGTGCAGTGCAGTAACTAGCTCATCAGCTGACCCTTCTGTATATGAAATGTCCCCGTGATTAGGTATTGAATTCTTGCTATGAAATGCCACGAAATCTTCTCCTTAGTCAGTATTGACTAGCAACTCATGGTGAATTAGATTTGATAATGTGACATGGTGGCATTAATTTGAGCCTCCAAAGCGAATGATTAAGTGCTTAAGTGCTTAAGCTGTTAGTGCTTAAGTGTTTAAGTGAATTAGTCTTTAAGTGTTTAAGTGAACACTTAAACACTTAAGCACTGTGCATTGAAGTTGGTCTCACTTTGCTTTCAGCCACTGGTGATCAGCACGCTCAGGAGAGATACTAATCATTTGTGGTAAAATGTTATTCAAATCACGGTGGTGGATTTTGCCTTCATGTCTAGTATGATGCCATCTATGGGTATTTGAAGCAGAAGCAAGAAGTGTTTTGTTTGCGTGTAAATATTTTATGACAGAATGGTTCAGTGGTCCTTATCCTAACGTTGCCTCGTATTTCTGTATCTTCTACTGTTACGCTGTCCTTTGCGGGCATTCTCCTTATTTGTCTCGTTTGTCCTCAGGTGCGACCGAAGGCACGGGTTTGGCAGCCATCAAGCTAACAGCACTGGGCCGACCGCAGCTCTTGGTAAGTGCATTTGGAAGACCTGTGCGCTATCACATGGGCCATTGCTTGTCCCCCTTTAATTGTGTAATAATTGTTGTCAGTGAGTTCGAAAAGTTGGACAGTTATACCTTTCCTTGCTCTTCAGGAACACAGACTTGGATGCTCTCGTAAGCTTTCTTTGCCTCAGTACACCTGACAGACTGAATACTTCGACCAGCAAAGCGTGTATTGAGTATCACGGCATGTAGTGTGCAGCTTGATTCAAAAGGGGAGCTGTGCTGCCGCATTAGGGAAAAATACTCTCGGCATTTTGGCACTACGGAATATTGCGAGCGTGGTATTTTGCAGTGCCACAGGGCAGCCACACTCAGAAAGAGTATAGTACCTATTTCCTTCAAAATGGCTTGAAAATTGTATACGGGAGACGTACAGGATTTGCATGTGGCTAGTGTTCTTCCAAGCATTAAACACATCTCAAGGGGCCCTGAAACACTTCTCCAAGGTCACACTTAACTGTGGCCTTGGAGAAGTGTTTCAGGGCCCCTTTAAAATAAAACACACTGCTCATGCCCAGTCGGCCCTACTTGTGTAATGTATGTTGTGTGTTGTATAGTCACTCGCCTCGACTCAGCAACCTGACTGGCAGGCATCAGCGGTTGCCGGTCTCTCTGTCCTCCTCCCGTGCAGATGCAGCTGAGTGAGGTGGTGGTGCACACGCGCAAGTTCTTCCAGGAGCTGACCGGGGCAAACCAGGCCATGGCGCTCGCCTCGGTAGACCCCTCGGTAATCGCCAAGAAGGTGGACGTCTCGCCCGCCGACCGCGAGACCTTCCGCCGGTGGCTCGAACGCATGGACTACGACCGCAAGGGGTGCCCGCACTCAGTCTCTCTTTCTCTCTGCATAGCATTGCTTGCATGTGTGAAGTACTTAAGAAGATTCCTTTGGCGCTGTTTGCCCGTAGTCGGCCTTGCACCATAAAAAGCTAACCATCATCATCAGTACTTAAGAAGAACTGAAAAGCTCTCCGTATTCTCTCCATACTCCGTATTTCGTATTCTCCATACTCCGTATTTCGTACTCCGTATGTCGTACTTTCCGTACTCCATAGAGATTAACACTCCGTATTTATCTCTAATCAGTCTGACTTCAGAAGGAGGCACATTTTTTCACCAGTCACCTGGTTTGTTTCAGGAGGGAGAGTAGAGAGTCGGTTCTGTCAAACTTTACAGCCCAGACCGGTCTGACCGATGAACTGTTGCAAGCACCTGTGCAACGACTTTCAAGCTGTGTTAGCACTCACACTTGCACTTATTTCAGAGAAATTGCGATGTCAGCACACAAGCAGACTACTAAGTGACCAAAAGGGCGGGCAGGTGAGCTGGAAGGCTGAGAAGTTTTGTTTCCACACCAGACTTTGGCGGCAAAGCACACATGCATGGAGACACTGTAGATTATGATAAGGGAGATTATTATAAGGGCCACCTGTGGGGTGGGCTCTAATCATTGCAGTGACTTTGTTCCTGTGCAACCATATGGACTCAGTGAGCTGTGTTTTTGTTGGGAATGTTTGAGATGCACCTAATTACATTGAATGGGGCGTTTAACTCTTTCATTACTGCGGGAAATTGACCAATTTTTACGTGTCTTAGAAAGCCTTTTTGTGCTAAACATATTGGTTAGGCACATACTGCAGTGACCTAAAATGCAGGTGATTTAACGCCCTTTCTAACAACACTAGTTTATTAATGTTTTCATAAATAATGGTTGCAAGAAAAATAATCGGATTCAAAATTTTTGTCCGTATGTCGAAGAATATGAAAGAAAAGAAGTTGCGTATAACGAACCACCAGTAGTAGGAAAACTTTAAAATGTACATTTTGTGGGCAAACATTTCAGAAACCCGTCTTAGAAAAAAATGTTAGGTGGCGTGGTGCCCGTGCCTTGTGGTAAAGCCCCACCTCCATTTCAAGATGTGCAATTTGGGATGGTTCTATGGAAGAAATCTGGTGGTTTGACATTATTAGAGGCACCAATTAGTCACGACGTGATGTAAAAACACCTTGTCAATGATTATGGCCAGCACAAGAATCAAGGCAAACAAGCGATGCGAAGAAATCCGCTTGGAGGTGAAAACCAAACCCGGCAGTGGCTGCTGGTTGACGTTCTGAGCGTGACTTATCTGTCAAAACTTCCACATGCTGTTTATTATCATCTTCTGACTCACTATGCTAGACCGTCTCGCGGAAATAAGGTGCGATGCACTAGAATCCTGCCTAGCAAGCTTTGACCAAGCAGCTGTCACGCAATGAAGAGTTTTCAGCACTACGAGCCTCCTACATTCCAGCGCCACCTAACATTTTCGGAAAGATGCAATATCAATCCTGTTGGAGATTTTGTTAGAATAGCCAGTTCTATTAAGAAGAAACACTACACTTCCATAAATACTTTCCTATAGGAATAAACTGACCAGTGAACAGCTGGTGGGGTTCAAGGCTGATTGAAACCGCTCTCCTAGTCTGAACTGATTTCCGACAACTTAGTGTTATCTTTCGACTGTCAGCTTAAGCTGCAATCGTGGAAGTAAGGCACGGGTGAAGCGAAATCACAAGCAGCATGCTTTTTTCAAGGAACAGTAGTTGGTGATGGAGCCGCCATGGCAAATCGGCTTGAAGTTGGAAAACTGTGTAGTAGCACCAAATATCGATTTCGCAACGCAAAAATGAAACCGAAACTGCTGAAATAAGCTCTGGCCGAATAAAGCTACCGTTTCTCCAAACCAGAGCTCACTAGTGAATAGCTGGTGTCATTTTGACATAATTATCACCTCTCAAGGCTGTCAGATTGCAAAGCTGACAACTTAATTTGGTATTTGACTTGCTAGTAGTTCTTTGATCAAGAAAATGTGATGATAAATGCAGCATAACCGTGATTGGCATGTTTTTTTGTTAAGCACAGCAACCACGCCGCCTTTCGCAAAAACACACGAACCTCGGCTCACAAAAAACGCCGTCAAAAGTCTCAGTGTTGCGGAGCAGGAAAATTTAAACTGATTCTAAAAGTGAAAGGCCTAGACTAGCCACTAGGTGCACGGTGTATTAGGTGTACGATAAACTACTACAACATGTCGAAATTGGCAATATAAAGCATCGATCACTGGTGATCGATTTGAATAGGCGTGGTAACGAAAGAGTTAAACACAGTTGTTTGCCATAGGGGCCAGCCTATCAATCTATACACGCGGAAGCGTGGAATACATGGAATGGGATAAAAAGTGAGGGGGAATGATTCAGCAAACAAAATAACTCGCCACTCCAGCCATGCAAAAGTAGATGAGCAGCAAAGCTTTTAGAACCTGACTTAGAGGTGATGCAGAATTTAGGTTAAGAGTACGGCAATATTTTATTTGTCTTGAGTGTTGACGGCGATCATCCCCAAGAAATGCACATACATATGCATATGCAGACACGCTTTCATTTCGACCGTACTGATCTTGAAATTGTACCTGACAATGAAAACCCCTTCAAATGCATATCCAAGTGATGAGATGTACAATTCTTAAGTCCAAATCATGTTTTCAATGGTGTGCGACTTTAGCGGTGACCGCGTTGTAATAGCACACACACTGGGACGTTAGTTTTCCAACGGCGTGTGATTGGTCGCCTTATCAAGCGCACAATGTCATACATTCACAGAGACCCATAGTTCCGATGCAAGTGGCGATATGCATTTGCTTGGTGATAAGGCTGGTCTTCGTAAGCTGGTTTTCTTGCATTGTGTCTTTCTGCGCGTGCTTTACGGATGCCATAAAATCTCTTCTCTTAGCCATTAAGCGTTGCTTAAAGAATGGCAAAGAAAATGTGTGGAGTAGGCTTCACTGGTTATGATTCTCTTAATGAATTTTTGTGATTCTGCTATCAAATTTCGGTAGCTTCACTGGACCCTTATAAGATAAAAGGAAGTACTATCGGGAATTTATTGACGGCGCAAGGTTGTTTTACTTAATACAGCTTATTGGAGCAAAGTTGTACTTCTGCAACAAAGTATCGAAAGCACAAGTGTCTATGAAGCAGTCATGTGGAGTGTGGGCATATTGGGTCTAGCTACGGGACAACAAACGACCCCGGCTAGCCTCGTTAGAGACGTTGAGCGACGATGTCAGCTCGACGGTCCCTTGTGGGCCTAAGTGGGGTTCAGGGTGCTCCCCCTTCGCCCGGAAATGACCCATCCAAAATGCCCCAGAGAGGTACGCGGCGTCCACAAGGGAGACGCTGCGACGGGTTCGACTCACCGACACAGGCGACGACAGGCTCCAAGGGGCCGGGACGAACCAGGGGGTTTATTGGCCCAGTTGTACAGTGCATAATAACGCCAAGGCCGGGTTAAGAACTACACTGTACCGACGCGCGCCTCGAGGCCGGGCTCTAGCGGGCCGCGACGGCTGAGGCGACACGGGGCTGCCGGCGAGGTGGGGGGGGGGGGGCGCCTACCTCGCGCGTCCGATTGGGGTCATGGGCCCCGCTCCGGACGTGTGGCGGCGAGGGTGCGATACGAGCCGCGACCCCTCGCGTTCCCTATACTCTATCCTCCATCTCCTTTCCGAGCTCAGGGAGCGACCCCCCAGAGCCAGAGAGATCCAGCGAGAGCGAGAGCCAAAAGAGAGCCAGAGAGTCCTGAGAGAGCCGCAAAACGTGCGCGTCGCGGTTTTAAGGCGCTGAGGAGAGGAGGCAGGTTCCCGGGCGAGGAGGAGCGACAGCGGCAGCGGGACAGTCGGTGCCCGCCGGCGCGTCGGCCCGCGAGGTTGACGTCACGTGCGCGGGAAAGCGCGCTCGTTCGAACATCGCGCTCGCGGGAGGAGGAAAGGGGATCAAGCGGATCCCCACAGGAGTTACGTGCCCGAACGAGAGTTCAGGAATCAAATGTCCTGGCCTTTGGTCTAGGCGTATTTAGCTTAGGCAGAAGCCCTCCAGGAAATGTTTAATCCAATTGAGGGCAGTGTCAATCAAGCCAGGACAATCTAGTAGGTGAGTGGCGAACACATCACACTTTCCAGCTGTCAAATAAGGTAGCCAGTTGCGGCATAGGCAATTAACTGAAGGAAGATACTGACACTTCGCTTTCAACAAAGGATAAAATAGTCGTGCACCACTGGGCAAAAGATCCCCAGCAGACCATTAACACAGTGGGGTTCATAGCAATAAGCAGCTTTTTCT
The DNA here is from genome assembly GCA_013339765.2 of Haemaphysalis longicornis. Lineage (NCBI taxonomy): Eukaryota > Metazoa > Arthropoda > Arachnida > Ixodida > Ixodidae > Haemaphysalis > Haemaphysalis longicornis. The sequence goes on from JABSTR010003623.1 coordinate 281,533, forward strand.
TTCCAGCATGCAGTTCTGTTAAAAAAAGCGCAGACACAAAATATGTGAGCTCCATTTTTTTCCTGAGTATGTAGTGAAGGCCGTCCTAAGGGTTCGGAAAGCCTTACTGACTAGTTTAGGCTGTAACTGCTGGCAGCCTGCAGTTGGACGTGACACACAAATACACGGAACTAGCGCTTCTATCGGGTCTTTGTCTTCCTCTGGGGTTGTCTTTTTGCGGTGTCAAGGTTTAATGCCAGATTTACAATGCATCCCTGGGCTGGCCATTCTGTGGTTTAATGCTGCAAACCCAAGACATCCTCAGATGCATAAAAGCATTTAGTAAAATTTTTTTTGCTGCTTGTAAGTACGTGGTTTTGTGTCCGTTAAGCTACGAAGTCACTATAAAACAAATTAGAGCCGTTCCGCTCAATGTGAAAGCTTGTCGGAAGTGCAGAGCAGTGATTCGCCATAATGGGCTGTAGCACCGTTATCCTCTCAGCTGCTGCCACCCAACACATTTCAAATTTCCCGCCTTCGCAGCGCTCGCGCGCCCCCGGCTGAAACTGCGCCCGCGGGAGTTCTTTTCTTTTTGTGCTTGCTATTCCTCCCGCACGTGCCGGCATTGCACTGCCACTTTTTCCCGCTTACTATCGTCAAAACCAACCAAACAAGCAGTCCTAACTAAATGTACGCAGGCGCTGCCACTTAGTTACGTATATGTTGCCTCAAATGTACCTGCAGTTTTATTTGCGCTAAACAATGAAGAGAAGTATCACAAGCGTTATCGGTCGATGAGTTTCGAACGCTTATGGCTATATAAACCGCGTGGCTTTCGAAGCCTCTGAGTTACGCCGCGAAGATGGAATGCCGTGTGGCTCTACTTGGGTCCAGCAAGCGAGCTACGACGACAAGGCGCGACCCTAAAGTGCTCTGCGCTTAAAAATTGCTGTTCTCTCACATTGTGACTTGAACGCCATGGCAAGACGTTATCACAATGTGGGGGATGTGCCACTTGCCTGATGACAACGCAATGGCAGACTCTGGAGCTTTATGAGCCTATGCAGTGGTGTAGAAATCGTTGAACATAGCGTGAGCGATGGATATAAACCATTCTGAGTCTTGATCCCAAGTTTTGAAATGTGCACGAGCGTGTGGAATTATCCAACATTGCATTGCAAACACTGATGCCATGTGTGAGCCCCCTCTTTGAGTCGTCAGTGGGGACTTCACATTATGGGTGTGGATAGGCCACGTGGCTGTGATGAAGCCGGATGACTTGAGCCTGGAATCCTTCTTTTCCCCTGTCCTCCCAGGTTGATGAACATCTTCTCGTGGAGCGGTCTGGTGGACACTAACTACTTCATCTCGGACCTGTTTAAGGTGCCCAACCTCAAGGTCAGTATGCGGTTAGCCTAGGCCCAGTACCGAAACAACATTTTTCGTCTTCCTGTAAATCGGCGCAAGCAGTATCGTTTTAATGCCGGTAGGGGCTGCTGCCGCTTTTTCGCAATGTGTCAAACGTGGAAGTTTGCAAGAGTTGGTGAAACGAAGCAGACGTTAGAATGAGAGCTTTGTCACAAGTATTAAAGGAGCCATGAAGACAAAACGCAAGTTTGTGTTAATCGAAAGATTTCATGTGTTATAGTGCCCCCAGCGCTTGTCCGAATGCAAACGATGCTTTATTCATTGAAAAATTAATTAATTCAAGTTAAAATTTTGATTTTCCTGCTAAATCGTGCATTTTCATCTTCTGCAATGACATCACAGGGCCTTGTTTACCGTTAGTGAACCTAGATGGCACCACCACACCGCGGCAAGCCGTTTTCTGCCTTTGGTTTGTTTGTGAACAGATTTGTACCTGGCTTGTTTTGTTCATGGAGACAATCGTTTCGTGAAACATGGTGCTCGCTCGACAAATACGGTCACATAAGACATCGTAGCTTGCGTAGATTGGCCAGTGTCGTCTGAAACAACCCCAAAGCCCCGCAGTCCTGTGCAGCTAATTTGTCCCACCATTCTTAGGGCTTTCAAAAGAATGTGCCCTAAATTTAAGCGCAAATAGCTCGTTCGGCAAGCTTATAAGCTCTGCCTAATTTGCGTTTGCTTTTGCCGGCCTCCTACAATCGCAGAGCTGTCTGGTATGTCATCATAGGTTCTGTTGTGGGAAATGAGCTAGTGGGTCGCATGGCCTTTCCTTTTTTTCCTAATTATGTACCTGATTGAGCGAAGTTTACGTTAAAAGTGGTGTCGGTATGATTCTAACGAGGCAATCTTTTGAATGAACCAAACTTGTGTTTTCTCTTCATGGCTCCTTTAAGCGGATGGGACAGAATAGATAATTTTAAGAGGGCCTAAAACTGGAAGCGTTGCCACCCTTTTGTACTGAGTGGCACCAGTGTCATAGAACGTTATTTGATGAAATTTGTGCAAGCACAGTGAGATTGTTGTGCAGTTAGGGTAGTGTTATAGGAATGCTTATCTGTTATAACTGATGCTGGCCCACATCACAACACTCCTACCCATATTATGTCACTCTAGCGCAAAATTTGAAATTTGTTCTATATTTCTTGTGTTTTGTCAGCTCAAAAAACGTCTTTGGTGCCTGCAGTGGAGTTAGTGAGTTACCAAAGGCTATTTCTTTCAAATCTGGACAAAGTTGTGTTTTGTCTCTATGGCCCCTTTAAGCACAGCTTTCAGTCCAGACAACACCCGCAGCTTCAACCATGTACTAAAAAATGCCCGTGTTTCGGCTCCTTTCGTTACAAATGTCGACAAAAGACGATAGCCGCAACTGGCGCCCCTGCCAAGTAAATGCCTCCCTTGTCTTTCGCGCTCACCTCTCATGCTGTTACTCTCCCGTCTCGTTCCGCCCAAGATAACACGCTTGAGGTTCGCTCAAGTCAATTTAAATTTACCGCGTTGCACTGCTCCAAGTCAGGGCCCTCGATGGCAGCGCTGCCGTACGTAGAAGACATGCTTCAATCGAGGCACCCTACTACTAGCGTTTACAGAACCACGCTGCCCTACTTCATGAGCGTTCCAAGTGAAACGTGGAACTATCTAGTGGAACCTTTCATTGCTGTTGCCGTGTGAGTTCTTATTAAATTCCACCACGAGCTATAGTAGGGCGGGCAGCAGCAGGCGATAGTTTTCTGCAGTTGCTGTAGTATTTCATTTGCTATCACAAAAACCAAGCATCCATTAATTTCAATGAAGGAACACTGCAAATATCACTTATGTATTGATTTTCTGCCTCATATTTGCGTAATGTTTTGTTGTTCAACAATGTGGACAAGTATGAACATTGCCACTGGACTTAGATGTTTAGATTTCGGTGTGAGTATACGAGACTATTACGCAGCTTCTACTTCACTTTGGCCGGGTGGCTGGATCGAGTCACAGACAGGCAGACCAAAATTTCTGCGTTTAAGTCGCCCAAGAAAGACTGTCGTCTTTAAAACCTCGATGCTGCAACCACTGTTGCCACTGTGCGCCCACTGCTGGGCCTCTGTTCTGACGTGCTGCTCTGTTCTCCGTCCCCCCCCCCAAACACCACAGACGGGGCGCATGGAGCCGATCATCTCGGCGCTGACCGAGGAAGAAGAGGAGATGTTCCGCAACATGATGCGCCGAGTGCATACCATCGCCAAGGTGCTGTGCCCTCTGGTTTTTGTTCAGTGGTTGTCAGGCTCGCCACTTGCCGAACTCCTTGGCAGCAAAAAGCCAAACAGCCACAGTGCCTTATAAACAGTTTAGACCATTTTCAGGAGCATGAAGGTGGAGATTTTTTGCTGGCAGCTTCTTTTATCATCGTGGTGTTGAAAAAATTAAAGGTACCATAGAACCAGGGGGATTGCCGCGGGATGCTTGAGAACCCGAAAAAAAAATTTGGTGCGTGGTCAGTGGTTTGCAATGAGGTGCACCTTCAAGCGCTCAGACAGTTCACACGTGGGTTTGATTTTCACACACTTCTGTCGCTTTGAGTGTCAGATTTTTTTTTAACAGTCAAGAATTGCAAATAACCAAGAAATTCAGTCAGGTTTGCCAGGCGCATGCGCTTTCTTCTGGCTTTGCCGCACAGTCCGTGCTTATGTGTTTGCTTCTGTGCATGCTGCCAAGGCTGTGCAAAAGGCATCAGATGTTCGACCAAGTTCAGAGGAAAGTTGTTAAGCTAACTTTAGAACAGCATTGACGTAAACAAACGCCGTGTTGATTCAAATCAGACATTTAGTTCGAATTATCATGTTCTTCTTTTTCACTCAGCAGAAAGACAGCATTGCAAAATTGAAACACAAAACAAGGGACTGGTGCTTCCACAGCATTGACAGTCAAGAACATAAGCGATGAGAAGTGCTACAGTGACCGTCTAGCTTTTTTTGCGAACAATGTCAAGCTCAGCCTTGGCACATTTGTCTATTCATCGGCAGTGTTCAGTGCGTCGTGCATATGGTAGAGTTAGAAGCCATTGAGAAAAGAAAATCACATAGTTTGAAGAAAAGATGAACATTGCTCTGTAAAGAAAAGACAAGCATTACTCAAACATTGCAAACGTTATACAGTAAGGTTTTTGCTCTTCAGGGAAAAATACTCGCTCAACCTTGAGCAGGACCCTGTTACCAGGTTGCGGAAGAGAAGCATCGAGAAAGACTTCTTTTCGCATCCTGGTGATGTGGTCACGATCAAGCTTCCCCAGTGAGCACCCTCTAGATATGAAAGCACAGCTGTGGTCTGACATATTCCCCAGTTTGTTGAAGTTTTTATTTTTTCTTTTGAAACATGTTGTGTTCGTTTTTCTTTTCATTACGGGACGTAAGAAATTGTTTTTTTTCTGTACTTAAGGAGCACGGCGGCAGGGTTGATTTTTTGCCAAGGAGTTAAGAGGCGATCCCCAAAAACACCTTCCTCCTGCTGTTCGATGGCCCGTCACGGGAGCAATGCGGCAAAGCCCATCTCACTGCAAGTGGAGGATACTGGTGCATGTTTTCGAACCTGGAAATACCTCTAAAATGTATTCAAAATTTTCATGCACAGTAGACTCGTGATAATTCAAACTTGAAGGAAGGCCAGGCATTTGTTTGAATTATTAGATGTTTAAAATTATCAGAGGTTCTCATAAGTATAATTCGGGGTGACATTCCAACTTCTGTTGTATTGAAACATTCGCATAGTATATTTAATAATACAACATGCACACACAATACTAAAGTGCTATTCATACTTAAAAAAAGATTCCCAAATGGATGACTGCTTTGTCTTTTCCTGAGAGTTTGAAATGAAGTTTTCTATTGCTAAGGTTTTTCTTTGACACGTGTGCAGGTAAGCAGCTTTATTTGTGACTGTTAGCGATATAAGGATGCAAATGTGCAGCTAGAAGCGGCAAATTCAGTAGATATTTTCCAGCAAAGACAGGCAAAAAGGAGGAATTAACCAAATTTATGCAGTGGAGCAGTTTAATTATTAAGCTGCTTTGAAATACATTGAAAACATAGTGGGCCAACCAAAATTTCGAAATTTGTTTGAATTAACCGAAAGTTTGAATTATCTGGGTTTCAATTATCGCGAGTCTACTGTAGTACTACTATACAGTTCAAATCCGAGTCAAATTCGCATTACTTGCTTCGCTATTGTGAAGTTTCGAACATTACCATGCCTTTAAATTGAGCATGCACCAAGTTTCCAAAGTGTCCATATCATCATCATCATCATCGTCATCATCATCATCATCACCACCACCAGCCTATCTACGCCCACTGCAGGGCATCTACGCCCATATTAGTATATTGATGCCTGAATGGAGAGGGATGTGGCTACTTCTGGTGCACTCAAATTGTCTACTTCCTTCAAATACGACCGCCACCTACCAAGTGCTGGTACCATAGCATGGTGACTGATCCTACGCCTTTTTTTCCCTCGGCCAACGCCAGGCGGCCCGTGCACGGGACGTGCGGGTGATGGTGGACGCGGAGCAGACGTACTTCCAGCCGGCCATCAGCCGCATCACGATGGAGCTGATGCGCAAGTACAACCGGGACAAGGCCATCATCTTCAACACGTACCAGTGCTACCTGCGGGCGACCTACGACCACGTGGTGCGCGACCTGGAGCTGGCGCGGCGGCAGAACTTCTTCTTCGGCGCCAAGCTGGTGCGGGGCGCCTACCTGGAGCAGGAGCGGCTGCGCGCCCGCACCCTGGGCTACGAGGACCCCATCAACGCCTCGTACGAGGACACCAACGCCATGTACCACCGCACCCTCTCCGAGTGCATGCGCCAGGTGGTCGAGGGCAAGGAGCGGCGGGCCATCGCCATCATGGTGGCCTCGCACAACGAGGACACCATCCGCTTCACCGTCAACAAGTGAGCCACTGCCTGTTGTGATTGGAACGTGGGCGTTCTTTCGCGGTCATCGCGCTAAGTGCTGTTCTGCTGTTCTGATAAGAACGTATGCACTGAAGCCAAGCTTGCTTTTCCTCTGTTCGTGTTTTCTGTGAGTTCCTGCTGCTACATTTGTGCTGGGGGTGTCGCTGAATGTTATCTTACGTCAGATAATGCTGGCCTCGGTGTATTGTGCCCTCGGGACTCGGAACAACTCGTAGGGGAGCGCCCAGGGTAGTTAAATCAGATAACACTGGCCTCTACGCATCACACCCGAGAGGCTGGGAAAGCGACACTTTGAGGAGGGGCGTCTGGGGGAAGTTACAGCAGATAACACTGGCCTCCACATATCACGCCAGGCCTCTGGGACGAGAAAATGACAGTTGGAGGGGTGGGTGCCCACGGGAGTTACAGCAGATAACTCTGACCTCCGGGTGGGGGAAGTTACAGCAGATAACACTGGCCTCCACATATCACGCCAGGCCTCTGGGACGAGAAAATGACAGTTGGAGGGGTGGGTGCCCGCGGGAGTTACAGCAGATAACTCTGACCTCCGGGTGGGGGAAGTTACAGCAGATAACACTGGCCTCCACATATCACACCAGGCCTCTGGGACGAGAAAGGAATGGCAGCCAGGCCTCTGGGACGAGGACAGTTGGAGGGGTGGGTGCCCGCGGGAGTTACAGCAGATAACTCTGACCTCCGGGTGGGGGAAGTTACAGCAGATAACACTGGCCTCCACATATCACGCCAGGCCTCTGGGACGAGAAAATGACAGCGGCGGTAGAAAGTTACAGCAGATAACACTGGCAGTGGGACAGTTCATGTGTGCAGCAGATAACACTGGCCTCCACATATCACTCTGGGACGCAGTTGGAGGGGTGGGTGCCCACGGGAGTTACAGCAGATAACTCTGACCTCCGAAGTTACAGCAGATAACACTGGCCTCCACATATCACGCCAGGCCTCTGGGACGAGAAAATGACAGTTGGAGGGGTGGGTGAGTTACAGCAGATAACTCTGAACAGCAGATAACACTGGCCTCCACATATCACGTCTGGGACGAGAAAATTTCCCGAGTGTGACCTCCGGGTCGTCCATGCCTCATTTGTTGCAGTTACAGCAGATAGTGCAGTGCAGTTCATGTGTGCATCACATTCACTGGGGCTTGGAGCTGGTGGAGTCTTTGACAGGGAGGTTGACGCATTGAACAGTTCTCATTACGTCTCAAATTTCCCGATGTGTTCGTCCATGCTCATTGTTGCAAAAAATCAGCAAATCTGCAAAGCACTTATAATTAAACTCTAAAAAAAATGTCCCGCACAAGTTCATTTCAACTTCAGCACCAATGTTGATTCCAGTGTTTGCCTGGAATCCACCAATCTAGACTGTGAAGCAGCATACCTCTACCAGCCAAGGAGATTTTCGTGTCCACGTTAGCAGAAAACACCATGCTAAATGAAAGAAATTACTGGCACCGCCAGGAATCGAACCTGGACCTGAATAGAGAAACAGAGCAAGAGCCTGTCATCCTACCGTCTGAGCTACGCCCACACGAGGAGACGGGGAGACAGACAGTGCACTCAACGGGCACAGCGGCGGGTCTACCACCAGCGCTAATTCAAAGCCCTTGTGTAAAGTGCAAGCCACATAATGTATAATAACAGTACTCACGTGGTTTGGATTAGCGGTGGATGGAACAGCGTCTGGGGAAGGGGAGGGCGGTCCTTGGAAGCAACGCATGAAACAAGAGTGAGGGGGAGGCAGTGAGAGCCATAGCCTGCTCCTCACCTTTCGCCAGTCTCTCCTCTCCGTTTTCTTTCTGCCCTTGCTCCTTTGTTTGCTCCCTTGGTTATGTGAATGCCGCCCCTGCGAAGCTCGGGTAATGGCTGCCAGAGTCACTCGTTTCACTGTTCGTAAAGCCATGTGTGCGAATTCAAGTGACGCTGCATGGGCAAATCGTTGTGGGTGTTGTTTACAGCTTTGCAGTCCAACCACCCTCACAGCATGGATTGGAGCCAATGTTTTTTTTTTTTTTTTTTTTTTAATTATTTACTCACTAAATGCGGTCAGCCACTTCTTGGTGGTCGATGCGGGTGTGGTACGTGGTTCGTAGATGCTGCGATGTAATGCAATAGAAAGAACGTAAGAACAATTCAGGGAACGGAGAAAGATCCTAATATAGGTATCTGCGGATCAGCCTCAGCATCCGCCCATTTGTGCGCACTGCAGGGCCTCTCCCCGAAACCTCCAACTGTTCCTACCCTGCGTCATCCAAATTCATATTTCAGCCCCAAATTTTCCCATCTCATCCCTGCACAGAGCCTTGTGCATTCTGCTTCTCTACCCGTCCTGCTTATTCACTCCAGCCACGCAGTACACGAATGACGGCAGCCCCTTGCTGGCAAAAATGAGAGGGTGCCGATTGTGTGGGGGGTCACAAGCTTTCTTGCTATTGTGCAGCCTGCATTCTTGTTATGCAGCAGAACTGCATGGCATAGTCACAACGATGTACTCAAGTGCACAGTATCATTCACCTTTGTTCGTTGCTTGAGCTGTGGGTGTAAACTTCACCCAGCTGCTCTGTTCCATCGAGCGATTTTACCTTCTGCAATGCCGCTTGTATCTAGTAGACAGTGAGATGAAGGATTTTTCAACGGGACTGCACACCCTTCTATAGTGACTCTCTTTCGCACCAAAGGAGGGCAAGCGAATGGTTCGATTAGCCATAATGGGATAAGCATTTCAAGATAATCCATGACTTTGTGTAGCGCAAAAAAAAAAAAAAAGACAGAGGACACAGGGAGGCGACGGGCACAAGCGCTAACTTCCAACTGAGTTTATTGAAAAAAATGCGTGAATTTAAAACAGTGGTGCGGGACATTATCAAGACAAGGGAAATAATCGAGGCGGCCGAAGGCCTTGTCCGATAAGGAGATTGGGCTGAGTGGGGGGTGGGTGCCACCTTAGCCAATGCCTCGTGCTGCCTTTTGTCCACGTCACAGCATTGTGCGTATAATTTTGTGCGCAAATTTTATTATGCCTTGCTTTTGTTCTGTTCTTTTCCATCTTTGTTTCTTTATGATAATGTCCCACCCCAGTGTTTTAAATTCACACATTTTTTTCCCTAAACTCAGTTGGAAGTTAGCGCTTGTGCACGTCGCCCCCCCCTGTGTCCTCTGTCGGTGTTTTTTTTTTTGCGCTACACGAAGTCATGGATTACCGCTACCAACTAGCCCGAACCCAAGCTCTGATTTCAGGATAGAATTAATCGAAGAGGAAGCAAATCGGCAGTGTGTTGAGCAGGGTGTCAAACCGGAACCGGAACTAAACCGAAAATCGGAATCGAACCTGAATTGGAACCCCTGATCTAAGTACTAGATGTGTTGGTTGACTACTTTGTGCGAGTATTTGGGATTTTTAGAGAAGTTGAAAGAAGTGTTGCATGGCCCCTTTAAAGTTGGCCAAGATAAAATAGTTGCACAAAGAAACGTACGTAATAAGAGAGACAAAAACCAAGCAAAAAAAAAATTAAACACAAAAAACAGTCCTGCTTTTTTTCTCCGAACTCATTTGAACCTGTTTGAACCGGTTCGATCCGGTTGGAACTGGAATGGAATGGTGCTCCGGAACCGAACCCGAAAGGCGTGAACCTGAGCCCGAACCAAACCCCCCAAAATTCTGGTTCGACATCCTGGCATTGAGGCATGTTTATTTCATTTTGAAACCTTCAAAAAGTGCAATACTGAAAAAACGTGAGACGAAGAAAGGGAACACAGGACGAGCGCTTTCTTCGTCTCGTGTTTTTTCCGTGTCGCGCTTTCTGAAGGTTTCAAAATGCAATTTCGTCGACTAGCCCAACCCGCCATTCTGCTGCAGCATGTTTATTTGTTTGTCAAAGTTTGCACGTTTCTTTTGGTGTTAGTGCTGCTACCGCACTCAGTATTTTCCTATTATCCTCCCGCTTCATCGTGGCTACAGTGTGATGGAGAGCGAAAGCACCACACTTGCTAAAAGCCCACACGAAACTGTCGTGCACGCAGGATGCAGGAACTGGGCATCCGACCGGACGACCGGGTGGTCTGCTTCGGTCAGCTGCTGGGAATGTGCGACCAGGTCAGCTTCCCTCTCGGTGAGTGAACGTGCTGTGTGGGGCACACAGGTCATCAATGCATGGCCGCGACACCTGCCGTTCTCTCGGTGACTTGATTGCCACCACGATTCTCATCAGAGACCCCACTTTTCGCAAGCTCTCTCTGACATAAAGTCGTACAACCCTGGTGGAAGCCGTGGCGGATGTAACTGGCGTTATAAATGACAGGACCGAAAGAAAATTTGCAGATCGTTCATTACTTTCAGGGTCAGCTGACTCAGAATTGTTCATGTTCCACTGTATTAGGGGCAAAGCCCCTTAAGGGCTGGGGCTGTTGGCGTCTCCTGTCGTCGTCGCAATTGTTGTCTCATGTAGTCACAGTACTAAAACACCGGAACACTCGTTTACGCCTCATGCTAGAACGCTTCGTGCTTCAAAGACAAGAGACTTTTACGGCAAAGCTGTATACCTCTACCGCCCAATGGTTTCATCTCCACTGGCAAAAACCCTACAGCGCCAAGAATACACTTACACACTGCATGCTTCGCCCCTCGCCAGGTTTCACGTTCGTGGAGATGGCCTGGGATTTTTCTTCACGAAACAGTAGCACTTGGGACTAAGGCTGGGAAAAAGGCACTGTTAGGGCTAGTAGAGGCAGTGTTCGTGGCTTGGTTATTGCTAGAATCGCATGCAGGAGACAGATTGCAATGGCCAACCACATTGCCTTCGGCCACTTGCACAAACCAAGCACAGAGAAGAAGGGCTGGGTTACAATACGTGTGGGAGGGCTGCTACAGGATTGAAGAATCGCCTGTGCCAATTGGGTGTGGGAAGTCCCAGCAAATCCTGCGATTGATGACACTAACAGGCAACGGCCCCGCAGAAGTAGTGTGCAAACATTTGAAACTTTCGAATATCAAAGCAAATAACGTGATATTCGGTTGGGCTTCGAATCGAAGAGCACTTTTAGAAAAAGTTGAATATTTGCAAGTACAGTTGAACCCCTTTATAAGAGACATGTACTGGGGACCGGTTTCTGTCTCTTATATGAGATGTCTCCTATAAGCAGGGAACCGTGTTTTCACTTACTAATCAGACCCAAATTCAATGTGGGCACCGTATGACTAAAATAAGCTCAAAAGAATGCTACAGCATGTTGCAAAAGGCTCATTCTAATTTATGTATGGCCCCCAGAATTTATGAAACAGTTCTGAATCTTTGTTTGCTTCATGACCGTATTTACACTGTTCTTTACAACCGATTATTCAAGCTTTTTTTCTTTTCACTGTTTGCGGAAGATGAATCGTGGATGTTGAGTTCACAAGCCTGATGAATAGCCAGAGTGGACAGCTTCTTCCGCTGTGTGCTCAGGCTATTCATTACGCCTGCAGGACTCAACATCTGCGATGCTTCTTGATTGGGAGCTACGCGAGTGGGAGAGCCCGCACGTGCGGTCGCGCTCCAATGGGTGGCAGTAAGCTTCAACCACTTCTGTAAGTTGCATTTCCATTGGCAGGGCTTCTCATCGTCATTTCATAGCTGACTGAACCACTGTGTGTTTGCTGAAGTTATAATAAATAGCGACTGCAGGCGTCTGTCGTCCACCTGTGTTTCCACAATGGAAGCAACTGCAATTAGTGACTGGTGGCACTGCATCTGAAGTTAAAATGACTGCTACAAGCGAGATTATTGATTAAAGTTCAAGAATGAATTGTCCCTTATAACCAATCTTCTACATCCAATGTCTGTTATAACAGAGGTCAATTTAATGGGAAAGATACGGCAGCCAACCATGTGGGTGAATAGTGTCTCTTATACCCATTTGTCTCTTACATCCATGTCTCGTATAACGAGGTTCAACTGTACAGTAGAATCTCGATAAACGGAAATCGCTTGAACAAGAATTGCAGCTTAAACAGAACAGTAGTCTGTAAGTTGTTGGTTTTGTATTCAGATAAAGTGAAAATCTTTCAGTAATCGGAACTAAAATTTCCGCCTCACCATGTAAATGGAACAGAAAATGGAACTTCTTGTCAAACCCATGGCCATCAGCTTTTCTGGTTCTGCCTGTTTAGTTTTCATTTTCTTTTCTTTCAGCCTCGTTGGCCTCGTAAGCCTCGTCTCCTTAGTATAGTCAGCCGTGTTAGTGCGATGAATGCAACATTTCAGTTCTTGTTCTAGTCATTCGATCTCGATTCAAGTCGCTGAGGTTACAGGGCTTAGCTCCTGTCACCACGTTTGTGCCATTGTGGTGCTATTTGTGCTTCATTACTGCATTGCCATCTTCTAAATTCGGTGGCTCCTAAGCACTCGCGAAGTCGAGGCCTGAGACGTGCACAACATGCGCTTACGCTAGAAAAGAAAGGAAAGAAATTCTTGACTTCAAAAGCGGCTCTTTGATGCATTTTCATGCATTTTTTCAGGGCACCGTGGCTAATTGTTGCCAAATAAACTTTGTGGATTTTGTGCCTGAACCTCTTTTAGTTTTCTTGCTTTTTGAAAAACTATCAGCTACCTTCACCTTCTGGTGCTTAGAGTTCCATGAAATGCCTTAAGAGTGTGGACGCACATAAATTTGCACTTTTGCACATCTCTCTCAGTAAAAAGGAGCTTCTGTTAAATGGAGCTAATTTTTTCGGTCCCTTGGAAGTTCCGTTTACCGAGAGTCTACTGTATTCGAAAGCACAAAGCAACAAGTTGTTTCAACCAATTTGGATGCACGAAATTATGCCTTTCTGAAAACAATATATGCTCTTCTAAAAGAGACATTAAAAGTGCACTCTTTACAGTGGGTGTTTGATGTGACTGGGGACGGGGTGTATCGCCCTTTTTTGAGAGCCATGGCAGGCTTTCCTGCAATGCACAGGTGATGTGCGTGTAAATACCAAAGGAAAGGTTCTTACAGAGCTCCTCTTATCCCCCTGGCATTAGGTGAAGTCTGCCCCTGTGCTTTTATTTGCATATCACGATAACACTGCTTTCTCAACCTTCTCCTGCCAACACCGTCTAGAGGAGCAAGCACCCGCTGCGGCAACTCAGTAGCTAAGACTTTGTGCTGCTCAACCCAAGGATGGGGGTTCGATTCCAGCTGCTGGGGTGGCTGCTTTTCAGATAAAAGAAAAAAGCAAAAACGCCCATGCATCGAGGTTTCGGTGCTTGTTTAACCCTTTCAGTCACCGTGTCTCCATATGGAGATGCGACTTTCTTCGTCATTTTCCTCGTGAAAACAAGAAGAGTTCATGCTGCAGGGCGGTGCGGCTGATGTTCAAAACCTACGGAAGGGAAAGGTAGCAGCACCATGTGATGTGGAATGGCGGAACCGCACTCATAAACGTCGTTTCGAAATGGACGCCACCAAGTTTTGTGGGAGCTCCGGTGTGTTTCCGTCCTAAGTTCTCTTTTAGCGTGGCGTAAATCATTTATAAAGGCTAAAAACACCTCTTTCATATGCAGAAATTATTATTTCACCTCCTTGTTTGTAAACTGCCGCAGGATATTTATTACTTTTATAGGGAAAAGCAGGATTGAGTAATGGTGTCTCCGTATGAGGACACGACGCCATTTGCGTAATAAGTATCCTAGAGAGACTGAACCTTTTTTTCTTACCTCTAGACACTTGGCTCTGCTAAACCTCCAAGTATCGAATTTTTCTGTAGTGAATATAATAATTCATGACTGAAAGGGTTAAGGTATCTCAGGTGGTCGGAATTAATGCGGAGCCCTCCACTGCGGCGTGCCTCCTACCCCAAATGCAGCTTCGGTACGTTAACTCTTCTGCGACTTTGGAAAAATGGCCGATTTCGGGTGCTTCCAGAAAACGTTTTTTTTTTTTTCTCTCGAGTTACTGGACACATTTAGCATTGCTATGCTTGAAATGGTAGCCTATACATTTCTCTTTCAAACACGTAACAGCAGTTTTGTGAAAGGTACAATTATTTACAGTTTATTGGTTAAATAATTAGAAAAACAATGTGCTGAAAAAGCATACACAAAACACAGAGGCAATTTTACTGAGCCTAAAAATTATTTGAGGAATTCTAAGATATACGGAATGATTCTACATTCCTAAGCTATGATTCAACATATACATCAACGCTGTGCACCAAGTTCTGGATTTTTCGGGGCCCACCCACCAACCTAGCGGCCCTGATGGCTGTGCCACTCTGCGAAGCCACTCTAGAGCCAGTTGGCCTCTCCAAAGTGTGCATCCAAGCAAGCATGTTAGTGCTCTCACACAAAATCATTATCTCTTCAATAGTAAAAAACAAGATAAAAAATTTAGCGCTCTTGAGAAGCAGCACGCGTCGCTCCACAGCACTAATTTTACACGAGTGCCACGCTATCTTGAAGGTGATGACGCAATACAGCGCAGTGCATTTGGCAAAATATCCCCGCCACACGTTGTCCAAACCCTACACATGAAAGTAGTACCGCAGTCATCAGATATTAAGCACGTTTTGTTTATAAATACAGCGCGAAGTCAAAAACGAACCTTCCCTGACAGCACCTGCTGAAGTCTGATGCTGTTGAATGGGAGAGTTCATTAGAACTAAAATCTGAAGAATCCACATCGTTGCTGGAGTCACCGCTACTGGTGGGGTAAAAAAAGTTGGTAGCAGCAGTGGCCAAAGTTCCTGAAACCGCTGTCCACCTTTGCGGAGCGCGCAGTGAAACAGGGGGCCATTTTCATCCAACTCGCTGCTTCCTTGGTTTCAAATTTCACTCACGACGCCGTCTACCCACTCGAAGTGTAAACAAACGCTAACAAAACTGAAAAAGGAGTTTCTAATGAACGTGCCAGATGGCGTCCGCTGTCCGAATAGCGCTGTTTTTAGTTTTTGTGGAGGTTTGAAAATCATTGTTCTCCCGTGAATGACGGCAAAAGAGTTAAAGCCCCACAAGCAATCAATCAATCAAACCGCGCAGGCTTAGCTCAGTGCTTACTCCTGTGTATTTGCAGGCCAGGCGGGCTACTCGGTGTACAAGTACGTGCCGTACGGCCCCATCGACGAGGTGATGCCGTACCTGTCGCGGCGCGCCATCGAGAACAACAGCCTGCTGAAGAAGGTGTCCAAGGAGCTGGGCCTGCTGCGGCACGAGCTCAGCAGGCGCCTGCTCACGGGGCAGCTGTGGTACACGCCCCGCGGACACTACCGGCCCGTCTGACACGCCGCCCCGCCGCCCTCCGCCACGACGTCCCGTGGACTCCCGACGACGTAACAGTACTGTGTGCGTGCTTGCACGCATGTCTAAGGCCTCTCGGCAGAAGATGAGGAGAAGCCAGGGCCGCCTTCGACCTTTCGAGAACAGTCACCCGGTTTATGCGTCTTTGTGGCGCAGCTGCTGTTTGGGCTGTGGTGGATCTGCTGTGCTCGTTTTGGCTGCGCTTGGTGTGGCAAACGTTGATTTTGTATTTCTCATTCACAAGCTGTAGGAAGTCTGAGGTGTGATCTCGGGGCTTCATAAACGGGAAATTTTAGTAAAAAATACTTACGGTTAGGCTGGTTTGCGCGACGCTGTTTTTGGGATCTGTCGTCGCGGTGAAAATGTGTCATTTGGATATTTGATGTTTGTTTGTCATTTGGATGCATATTATATACATAAACAGAATGTAGTAGTATTGGAATCTCTTGTTCTGTTGCGTTAGGAATCAGGTGTATAAGAAGGGGTCCAGTGGGGCCTTTGAGGGGACTGCTCAGCGCTGACCGAAGTCATCCCCGTTTTGCAGCCCGAGTAGGCCCGCTATGTGGTACTGTCAGCATTGAAAGAGTGGTTAAGCCTGCCATGCATTGGAAGCTGGTCACAGTGACACTACTAGGGCTGGAAACCCGTTTTCACCTGTAAGACTGCAATTGGAGTGGATGCCACAGCCCATGTTGCTCTAACGCACAGAAAAATGTTCGAAGTGTCCGCAAGAATTACTAGTTGGCGGGGTTGTGACTTAGCTCTATTTTTGTGATCTTTTGTATCGGTTGTGGTTTTCCCAGTGATTGCGCTTACGCATCCACCCCTAGTTTGGGTGCCCCGGTTGAAAGCCTGCCGTCTATTTTCCTAAGTACAGCACAGGCGACGACAGCAGTGCCCAAGTTCAAAAGGGGGGTTAGCCGAACCAAAGCAGAGTAGAAGAGGGGCGATGAGTTAGCCAGGACTCTGGATATCTGTTCGGGGAATCGGAAAATATTATTTTGTGTAAGTTCCCGCCTTTCTTGCAGTTGCCGTGCGCCCACGGTTGTTGGCTAGTCACCGCCCTTGCCCTGATTGGGCAGGCAATTGACAATGACGGCTGCGTTTTAGAGCACGAGCCAGGCATGCAAAGTGCTGCAGCGCTATTATTAACACCGTAATTGAAAAAAAAAAATTTAATTTGCGTACCATTCACTCATTTGCACTCGGGTTTCACACGGAGATCTCATTCTATGGCCGTTTAGCACCAAAATGAGAGTGCCTGGTTATCTGGCAGTGAAAGAACCAGCGAAAGAACCAAGAGCGCAGGCAATGTAATGTCACCTCTGTGAAATGTGAGTGCAATGAAGCGAGCGATTTGCACGAGGGATTTTTTTAAAGTGCTCAGGTTGTTCATAATAACAGCACCCTGTGGCCTCACAGCTGCGTGCGTGAAGGTTTCAGCCTCTGTCGTGATCAGTGTCGGGGATTGACCTGCCTCCCGGTTTCTTGGCAGATTCAGTGTGCGCGGTACATGTGTCAGAGCTGCCGTGCCTGCAAAAAAGCGCATTTTTTTTCTGCCACTTTTTGTTTTCAATACTCTCTCAGTTGATCACCGCAGCTGGTTGTTATTGTGGCCGTGCTCTAGCGTATTTGTGTAGGGTCGTTGTGGCGTTCAACCTCTGATTGATATACCATTGCTGCCTTGAAGTATTGCTGCATGTATGTGCATTTTTTTTGCGTGTGTTGCAGTGTTGCTGCTGTGAACATGTCTTATACAATGTCGCACAAGACATCAACTAGTGGTCTCACTGCAATGATCTCTATACCACCACCTGTAATTAATTAGTGGAAAAAAGTACCAACTTGTAAGCCTGCGGAATGTCTAGACAACAGAAAGAGAGAGAGAGAGATTTATCAGATGTAAGCTTAGAGGTTTGCTAGCATGTTCTTACCTACATGCTACTCTGTGGGGAGGGGGAGAAGGGAATAAAGTCCCTAAAAGAAGTAGGGCGGGATAGAGAGGGAAAAAATTCCACTCCAGTGTCAGTGTGTGATGGGCCGTCAATGAAGGCGCGCTTTAGTGTGCAAAAAAGGAAGGTCCTGATTGCTTCAACCACATGGCACCCATGAACCCAAACGCAAACTCAGGCTTGTACAAGCGACGTGAAGTTTGAAGGCAGGAAAGAGTGTGTTGTTTGTGGACGTCTAAGCTCCTCTTGAAGAATGGGAATAAGGTAATTAAAGGCAGCTCAGAACGTTTTTGGGCCAACTTCAGTGCTGCCCTTAGGTGTACTGCAACTTGGCAAGCGGGGTAGTAGCAGCCAAGATCACTTAACTGCGAGCAGAGTAAGGTTACTCCTTTACAAGCGAAAGGATTCACTTGCCATGCCTTCATTGGCTTCCATTTATTCCCTTGCCCAGTCTTCAACAGTGACATAGGATGACAATCATTGGACCCCCACAAACTTCTGGCTAGAGCTATGTGAGGCAGACCCGAGCCAATTGTAAGCCTCCCCGACCTTCACGCCGTAACTGACAATCCAGTGAAGTTCGCTTGCTTCAGCTTACATCTTGAAACTGGCAAGAAAAACTCACTGCTAATGTGCAATCGCTGACAGCTAGTAGTACGCTCTGTGGTTACATCTTCGAGGTGTCTGCCTGTCAAAAAAAAATGCCACCGCCACAGCTTACTGAGCAGGACCCGTTCGTCAACAACAGCTGTTCAAAACAAAACCAGCGTGTACTGTGCAAAGTATTCTAAGTCACCGTAGTGAGGTGACAAACTTCTCCCAGTCACTTGTGCTAGTGGTGATGCTGCAATGCAGTTCCTCACCACCCACGCCTGCTCAAACGTCGTTTTAGAGGTCGCTTCTCGGTGAGACGGCCCTCTCCCTTTTATTTTTTTAAACTGTCGTTCTTGCTTTTCGTTACCTGTTAGTGAGGAATCTCTATCTTCTTGTCCGGTAGCACTGCTTTTTTACTGTGGGAATCTCGACCGCATTTTTGTGGCAGCCCAGCATTTTTCTTGAAGAAGAAGAAGAAGAAGAGTCTATTATATATATATAAAAAAGAGAGATGTACTATTTGTGCTATTCTTGAGTGTGTTCATCTCAATCTTGCTTCAACCAAGACTGTGATGCTAATAAAAGAAGAGCTGTGCCAGCATACATTTGTGGGCGTGTGGATGTTTCTGCAGTGCACAGCCTCTCCAAGCTTGCTGTGCGCTTGCATTGTAGGAATAGGTTTTCTTTGCGCGATGGGTTTCCCTCCAAAGATGAGGTAAGAAAATTTCGGGGCAATGAATCGGGGGTTCCGGGCCTTTGTATGAATGTGGCGCTTTGAAAGCACTGAAAACCCTCGAATTTGGAAAGCTTGTTTTTCAAGGCCTCGAAAGTCCCGGTATTTTTACGAACCCTGGAAAATATTTGAATTTTAAAGGCCTTGAAAGTCAGAAATATTTACGAGCCCTGGAAAGTTTTTGAATTTCTTGCTTTTTCTTCTTTAGTGAGCGTAAAATCAACATGAATCAGTGTAATGACTCGGCTAGTACGTACTTCTTGATTGATCTACTTTAGCAAATTAAAATTTGCATTTTGTGATGTCCCAGAAATGTCTATCCGTGTAGCCCTAACACACAGTTATGAGAACTTCATTAAAGAAAAAGTGTCACTACAGCTAATGTTTCAAACATTGGCTGCAGCGACTTTGTTATTGCAGCTAAATCGAGAACCGGGCTACTTGGTCTACATTCATTGTGATGGTGCAGTGCAAACTTAACAGGATGAGAGAAGGACACAACACGAGAAGGACACAACCAAGTGCTTTTGTTGTGTCCTTCTCTTGTCCATCTGTGCACTGTTCCACCACAATAAACTGTCATTTTTTTCTCATTATTCCGAGCACCCGTTTTCCGCCAACATATGTCTTATTTAGTTTTCTAACAGACGATGTGGTTCTTGTAAATCCACGCATAGAGCATTGATAGTTCTTGAAAAGCCTCGAAGTTTTTGTCCAAGCAGCATCAGCCCTGTGTGTCTGGATGGCACACGATATACATAATAGAATACCAACTAGGCCAGTCAATTACGTCACTAAATCATATTGTTCCGGGATGAAGGAAAGTAACCTCATCCGATTAGTTCAGGCATTCGTCGTAAGCCGCGTGGTCTACGTCGCCCCGTACCTGAAGCTCAGGATGGACGAAAAGAACAAAATAGATGCCATGCTCAGGAAGGCCTTCAAACAGGCACTAGGCATACCCGTCACTACCTCGAATGAACGGTTCGAGGCACTGGGCCTGCACAATACCCTAGACGAGCTGATCGAAGCTCAGAGGATCGCACAACTGGAAAGGCTCTCGAAGAGCCCGACTGGGCGACACATTTTAAGCTCCCTTCGCATCAACTATGAATCTCGAGCTGGAGCTAAATTGGACATTCCAACTGACATCAGGGCGAGCATATACGTCGCGCCACTGCCCAAGAACATGCACCCCGGATACAACGCAGAACGCAGATGCGCAAGAGCACAGGCACTGCAAAAAAAATTTGAGAGGTCTGAGGACGTGGTTTACGTGGACGCCGCGGACTATGACGATCGGGACGCCATGGTCGTAGCCATGGTAAATCGACAGGGCGATTCAGTCGCTTCCGGCACGATCGTCACGACGTCGCCTGAAGTCGGGGAGGAGGCGGCCATTGCCCTGGCAATGACAGCATCCAGCAAATACAAATTTATAGTGAGCGACTCCAAGTCTGCCATCCTTAATTTCTCGAGAGGGCGCGTGTCGTCGGAAACGCTTAAAATCCTGCTGGCCGGTTTCTGCGGCGATTGGGTCAGAGGGGTCCAAATAGTCTGGGCGCCGGCCCACTGCGGTCTCCCGGGGAACGAGAACGCGCACGCCGCGGCTCGAGGTCTAACCAACCGAGCCGACGCCGACGATTCCACCGTCGACGCGCACTCGTTTCGCCGGTCGGGGCGGGACAGGCTGGTATCTTATCGGGACATACTAGATCATTACAGCCTTGAAAGAGCGAGATACCCTGCACCACACAGAACTTTAACTAAGTGGCAATCGGTGGCTTGGCGTTTGCTCCAGACCAACACGTTCCCTAACCCTGTAGCCTGCAGCCGCTGTTACCCGGGGCTGTACACAGCTGAATGCAAACTTTGTAAAGGCAGAGCGGACCTCCAGCACATGGTTTGGTCGTGTCCCATCAAGAGTAAACAGGTACAGCAGAAAGGACGCCCTTTCTTAGACATTAGAACCGTGGAGCAGTGGGAGACCGCGCTGCTCAGCTCCGATCCCGGAGTGCAAGTCGAACTCGTCCGGATGGCTGAAGACGCCGCCGGGGTCCAAGGACTCCTGGCTGCCGCTTAAAAGGGGAAAGAGGACCGAGGAGGATCTCCAACCTCTTCCTTTTCCCACCTTTCCTTTCTCTCTGTAATCTTGGATGCATAAAATTATGTCCCATTAAAAATGAGAAATTTTCTGCTAAAAGTCGAACAAAACATCAAAACATAGTCTTTGCAACAAATTAGACGAATTAGTTAAGCATCAGAAGTACTTTGACACTGCACCTTGAGCACTTGTGATTGACCCCTCCTCCGCCAGCAGCAACAGGCTTTCCCACAATGCACCGGTGACCTGCGGCTAAACGGCAAGAGCAAGGTGCTTATGGAGCGCTTCTTATCTCCTTGGCATTGGGCAATCCCCTGCCTCGTGCTTCCCTTTTCGCATCCTGATAACATGGTTGCACTCAAGCTAGAGCGGTCAATACTCTCAAGATAAGAATGCCCAGCTGCGTACTGACATAGTCCCGTTTTGTAATTGCATGGCGTGCAACGTTGATGTTTTTTTAACCTGGGAGGTCCAACTTTCATTCTTGTAGACACTGCAGCACTGGCACAGCTATTTTGCCACCCATGCATGTCTAAATCGCACATCTGCACCAATTTAAGCACAGTTAAACCTCTTTAAACCGTGCCCGACAGGGACACGAAGGAAGTACGTACTAATTCCGGCACTACGGTTTATCCGAATGCATTAGGTTAAAGGGAAATCGAGTCGGGGATTCGACTTAACTACGTATAAAAGAAACTACGGCTTATGCGGGTCTGGTTTAACGAGATTTTACTGTATCTCTCTTTATATGCTTTTTTTATGCGTTGATATTAGGGATGAAATTACCTTTGCGGAAGTTGTACTTAAAGGGCTGGGTGATGAAGACAAAATGCAAGTTTAGTTCATTTGAAAGACTACGTGCCACTTTCAACACAAGCTGTGTACGACGAAAACGTGACCATGCGACTCAGTAGCTACTTTTTCGCACTGAGCTTGTGATGTGTTGTGGGCAGTTTGTTGTGAGGCCCACCTGCCTCACGCACAAGCTCTCTGGTTTTGAGTTGCACAGGCTCAGAGTTTACAGGCAAAAGCTGTCCACGATGTTCGCTGACAGAATTCTGCCAGGTCGTTCTCGAGTTTACGGTAGCGGCCATTCTGGGGTCCACGGAACGGTTTACGAGTCGGTGCGACTTGAAAGATGTCATCACAACAATTCCTCCAACCTCGGAATGGTTGGCTCGCTTAGTCCGAGATGTCTGTGATGCACTTAATTTTCCTGCTCTTCGGACAGCAGGATCGCCCATTTCTTAAATTCGGTGGTGTACTAATTTCCCCCGCTTCACATTGCAGCTGGCTCAGAAGGCAGAGGCAAGTACGAACAAAACAAAGCACAATGAGGGACCAATGCTGCGCAGTGCACGCGTTAGCTCTTCCCTCCGGACCAGACTGCCAAGTCAGGTGACCTCTAACAACGTAGCCAATGGCATTATCGGGAGGAGCCAGTGCCGAAGTTGACGCTGAGAGCAGCGAGTTCGCCACTCACTGCTCCAGGCATAAGTAGTACGAGGCGCTGTGCCAAGGGACGAAGGTATTTAAAGGAAGAAAGGTGAAAAAAAAAAGCTCGCGCTATGTCTTGAGTCCGAATATAACGCGAGGAGCGTTTGGGAGGCACAAATCGTGGGAAAAAAATGTGCGTTATAGTATTCGTGCAAATACGGTACGTCCACATTCCACACACCTTACAGTGGAGCATTACCAAACCTCTTTGAGGTCGACACATCCTGTTTTTACGGCAGAACAGCACCCCGAAAAAGACACGTTACACCTTCCCAGGTCTTCGAAGCACCCCATGACACTCGGAATCCTTGGTAAACCCCCCGTGACTGCAACAGGTAGGGGCGTCATAGTTACTGTAGACAGGATATGAAAAGTATCAAGTTGAAGCATCCACATAAGCTGGCCACGAAGAGTGCCATTACCCTTTTCCTTTGAAAAAGTTCTTTTTAACAGCAAGAAAAATGTGTGCTGAATTCCATCCCTTCACAACAGTGACCGATTTATTAAGTACCCCGCAGCACATTAAGCATGCCCACACGTCTGTTTTCCAGACTCCTGGCGAAGCTAAACATCCATACGGCAAACGTTATCGCTGCATTTCTATACGCAGGTTGCTGGCCTTAGCCCTCAGCTGCAAATGAGAGATCACAGTCAGTCAGTGTCTTGAGAACAGAAAGACTCTTGTATAAGAACAACAAACTAAACAATGCCCTGTCTTTGCACCGATAAGTAGCCATGCTAGGCACAGTAAGCCATGCCACCCGACCACTTGTGCACATTTCGTGCCCACTGTATTTATTAAGAGTAAAAAAATGTCCTATTGGCATGCACGTAGGGCTTAGCAGCTGAGGCTGCCTGGAGTTTTCAGCGATCTATGTGGGCTGTTGCGTCACAAAATTACGTGCCGCTTCACTCATAGACCCGCACGGGACCTTTAGGATGCCCGACAGACTGTCCAAGCATGACGAAGCGATTCTCACCGCGTGCTGCTAAATGTCACCTACACACGTTACTTTCGCTTCAAGATGAAACAGGCCGCATTCCCCTTCTGCACTCTTTGCGGCGGTGTGTGAGGACTTGACCCACGTATTATGCGAATGCACGGTATAGGGCAGCTAGGACGCCCCTTTTAGTGTCCTTGGGCCTTCCACTTTCTAAAGCACTAACTCTAGTGACGTGCTAGGCCCTTGGTCTAACTCTAAACGAGCATCTCGAGTGACAAAAGCTCTATTAGCTTTCTTGCGAAGCACAGGACTGGACCAGACTCTGTAAACAGGACTCTATTACTGAGTGCATCATCATCGTCATCATCATCACTTCACCGATTTCATTTTTTTTTTTCATCTGGTGTAGAAAGCTAGGCGCCTTGGCCAGGCTAACCTCACCAAGTATCATTAAAGACCATTCTCTCTCTCTCTCTCTCTAGCAGCTGCTGAAACAGCTCCTCAATCAGGCTCCAGTCATGCTCCACAAGTGCTTTAACATAGCATGGAAGCTAGCACAGTGCCTTACGCAATCTTTCCAGATGCCGCGCTACTACTGCTGACAATCCCAGCATGCGTTTGCATGCAATTAATCTCGTTCGAGGTATGAGCACAGCCACTATCGCCCAGCAGCCCCAGACTCATCCCTCTGTGATCACAAGCCTCTTCAAGTGGCACAAGCTGCCTGCGGGAATAAACACAAATTTCAAATTACAGTGTGATTTCAATTTAATTGCAGCAGGAATGCGATTGCTCAAGTTCCAGGTTATCGTGATGAAACTGGAATGCTTTCCAGACAGTTCACACCGGGGGGTGCACAGTGGACGGCAGTGCCGGCGAAGTAGGGTCACTCTACCATACACTTTGCCCTCCTCAACGACTACTGTCAATCTCTCACATTCGGCAACGTGCTTACAACACACTAAAAATACTTCACCAACTCAGTGGTCGTTCGTTACTACACACTAGCTGCGACGGTTTCCCTTTGGTATTAACCAGGATGAGTCTTGGTCGCCAGCACGCGTCTTCACCGCCCTGCAACCACCAACCACGAGATCGAACCCTCGACACAGAAGGCTCTGAAATGGGCGGGCAGTCCACTGCCGCCTCGGAGGAAAACGAGCTCAGCTCTGCTTTCCGGCGGCCTTTCTTGCGAATGGGGTTCTGCCGGCACTCCTGCTGCAAGTTGTTCAGGTCGAAGGCCGCCGCCATGTTCTCCACGGTGAAGGCAAAGGGGGCCAGCTTCTTCCCCTCGACGTCCGGCCGGCGAGCGGCCACGCGCCCGTTCTTGAACACCAGCACCGTGGGCAGCTGCCGACTGAGCGCTGTGGTGCTGATGTGGTGCTCGTGCGCGATCTCGGGGAAGCGCGTCACGTCGAGCTTGGCGAAGCGGAGGTTGTCGAGGGCGTAGCGCGCGGCGAGCTGCGCGAACGCTGGCGCCATCTGGACGCACGCGGGGCTCCACAGTGCGTAGAAGGCCACGACCCAGGCGACGCGGCGGTCGCCCTGCAGCACCTGCTCGCGGAAGCTCTCGGCGTCCAGGTAGAGCACGGGGTCGGGACCCGCCGTAAGATGGCGGCTCAGGAAGCACCAGAATCTGGAGCAGGCACACGGCGCCATAGACCAGGCCCAGACGGGGGTCCCAGTAGAAGAACAGCAGCAGGCCGGCCACCTGGAGGAAAAAGTGCAGATGCCGACTTAGTGGACCGGTCAACCACTGACAGATCGGTCTGCCCCATAACTTGCCTGATCAATAGACGATGAAGAAAGAACAAAACGCTGTCATTTTTCAACCACTCAGAAGATAGCTCATAACCCACATAATCAGTCGAGGATGAAGAAAGACAAAATGATATACGACATATAGTAGCCAACCGTTTTTTCTGGCACCAAGAACTTGGACTTGCTGGATATTGGCGGACTTTCCCAAGGAACCGCCAGTTGCCCCATAGGAGTAATGACTCGCGGATTGTTCGGACTGTTCTTTTATTTGGACTATTTTTCATTCCCCTCTAGGTCCGAAAAACCGGTCGGCTACTGTACTTTATGTCATTTTTCAACCACTGAAAGGACAGTTTGCTCGTAACCCACATGATAGAGTACGAAGCGATACTCAAAACGACTTATACAGTTATGTTGTTTGTCACCCTAATTTGTTTAGCTCCATACGTTTTTTCTTTAACCAAGAAGTTTGTATAAACCACATAATCACCCCATTACAGCCCTCCATCGATCATGGCGAAAAACAGCGCACAAAAACGGAACGGAAGAGAAGTATGGGAAACGGTGCGCTGTTTTTGCCATGATTGTGGACCAACTAGCTAGTCTTCACACCTTATTACTCTATCGATGTTACTGATAATGCAAGGAACAAATTTAACAAATTTTTGCTTTCCAGAATATCAAGATCCTATTACACTGAAACGCCTCCCTGTGGCAGAAAACATCCAACACGCGTTTTCAACCTTCGTTAAACATAGAAAACAGCTGCGGCAAAATACCAATTCGGTCGAGGCACAGACGGTTCGCTAACGACACAAACACCAAGGCCGCGATGGCGCATTTACGCTAACACGGCCGAAGTTTTCGCGTGGCCTTGTAACACTTACATGTGCGACGCAAAACGAAGCCCGACCTTTGCGCATGCAACAGGCTCTCGTATAGAAATACAAGCGGCGCAACTCACGTACACGGCATAGCGAGAAAGAACGAAACGCGAAACGACTGCTCGATCGTCTCGTGTTTCTCTCTCGGCCTGCAATGTCCGTATCCTTCGTTCAACACGCATACCAGCTAGGATTACGGAGGATTATCCACCGGTCCACTGCTACGGATCAATCACCGGCTCGCTACCGCTTTAATAATAAAGGCCAGGTTTTCGCCTCCCTTCTAGTGGCCACAGAATACGAACGAAGCGCTCTTTACCTTGGCGTACATGCAGGCCGTGCCGATGTAGGGCAGTAGCCGCACCACGCCCGTCTTGCGCGTGCGGAACAGCACCACGACGGCCACAAACGTCAGGATCTCGGTCTCGCGGAAGTCCAGCTGGCAGTCACCGCCCGGGAAGAGCACGTCGCAGAAGGGCCGGACGAGCCGCAGCACGGGAAAGCACGCTGCCAGCACAAGGTTCACCAGGTAGTGCGGGTGAAGCAGACGCCGCAGCTCGGCGCCCGTTACCAGCGCCATGGCGGCTTCGCTGTACTAAGCTCGACACTGCAAATGCACGCACGAAAGCTGCGAAGATCGCTTTCTCGTTCTGGGGCCACGGACGCCAGACACGGCTGAGACTTCGAACAACGGGAACGTACTGTACGCCGGAGCAGCCAACGACCGCTGGGCGACCTGTCCGACCTGGCTGACGCTCGCAATCAATCGAGCATGCGGGTGGGGATTGGATTGACTTGGCTGCACATGGAGGAGAAGGAACTTCATGCTTGGCTACCAAAAATAACTGACCATACTCACCTACCTGAAGTGCTGCAGTTAGCGCGAAGCGCCAAACCTGTAAAAAAAATGGCGCTGAAAATAATGTCATAGCTTAAACGACAACGCAACCAGAGTTATTAAAACTAATCGCCTGGCTATTTCGCACTAGGTTTTGATTTGTCCGCACTCCTAGTGAGAATTGCGTTTGAATTCTACGTACTCCTGGCATTAAGCTTTCCCGTCATTAGGGCTAAAGCCTTTGTGTTGGATGGGTAACAGCCATACGCCATGAAATAACAACGCCAAAAGTTAAATGGGACTACAACACCCGGCCGATTGTCAATTAAAGGGTCACCAGGCCATGTAAAGACCACTGGGTGCGTTTACGCGAATTTTGTTTAGTACAAAAATTAATTCGAAAATGTGTTCCTCCTCTCTTTACGCTCGCCCTTTCATGCGGCGTTTGTGTGACGTCGCGAGTGAGAAGCCCGAGCTCGGCAATTGGCTGCAGCTACTGCACGGCTCCCGGCCTTCAGACAGAGTCAGTGGCCGCGTTTAGTTCGCCGGCCGCCGAGGGTCGTCGCAATTCGTTCGATCAGTTGATGAAACGAAGCCGTGACACGTTTGTGAATGGAAAGAATGGGCCCTTTCTTACTTGGTTAGTTTGTACACTGTATCTAGCTCCACACAAGCTTCCCACAAGCGCTTCACACAAGCGCTGCCAAGCGAAATGGACGCTTCGCTGACTGGTACGCCATTAGGAAAAATATAAGGCCTCTTGCAAGGCGGGAGAAGAGTCAGCGAAGTCAATTTAGGTACTAAGGAAATAAAGCAACTGATATTTTTACCGTACAGCGTTAAAAATAGGGTGCGGGAAGCACTCTTTTTTGCGTGGGGCGAACAAGCACAGCCGGTCAGCAGCACGACTACGCATCTGCGAACTCTTTTACGTCTACGAAATGCAATTCCTGGACGTGAGCTATTGTGGGAAACTCGGGGGGACGCTTACTGCACGAGCGAGTACAACAAATAGTCACCTAAGCTGCTTGAAAGCCACAAAAACTAATTAAAGTGTAAACTTGTTGTACAATCTATACCTTATATTACCATGGACGGCGGAAGCCGCTCCGTGGCGAGTTGTCTGGGGCCCTAGGATGTTGCCGCAAGTTTGTTGCAAGTCACGAGTTCGAAGCCAGTCGGGGCGTTCGTTAGGTATGTTGCCTCAAGTTGCTTTGCAAGTCACGAGTTCGAGTCCCGGGGTACGTGCTTTTTTTTGTAAGTTAAACTTTTTTTCGTTTCTGGCCGATGTTTTTTACATTGAGTTAACCTTTTTTTGGGCAGCAACCTTCATGGTCCCACGAACTATTTCACAGAATGCGCGCAGGCGGAAACTGACGCGATAGCGAATTCTCGTTGGCGTGCTGTGTTGCCATAAGCACCGACGGCTTGCGGGCAGGCTTTGGGCACAGGCAGAATGAACAGACCCTTGGCTGGTGCGAACACGCTTTTTACGGTTACAGGCATGGTGAGGCAAGCCTCCAAATTATGGGGGAAAAGCGCATGACATTGGGCGTCTGCGGGTATACGCGGAGGGCATCCATGCATTGCGTAGGCCTCGGCTAGTGAATGTCCGCTTCCAAGCCGTCTGGGAGGCTTATCTTTATGCATTTTTACAGCGACAACATGGAAGAAGCGCGGTACGATGATTATGAGTTATTGAGAATGCCCATTCAAAAACGCCACAGGTTGTGTTTTACAGAACCGAAACGAAAACGAAACCGGAAACTTGTTTGGTTTGCTTCAACTTGGGATCGCCAATCACGGTGCCCGCAGCTCCCAACGTCACAGCTTTAGTGGTGCGCGCGCCGCCGAAAACCGCGCATGGTAGTTTTTTCTTCTTTCGCAGCTTTGTAAAATAATTACGATTTGTCAACCGGATAAACGATGAAAAGTGTGCTAATTGAGCCAGGCTCTACGCAGTTGCAAGCAAAAACGGGAGCTTGACAAATTCACTTCAGTGTCCCGTTAACTTTCCGTCATTAGGGCTCTTTGGTTGGATGTGTCCATCATACGCCATCAATTACAACGCAAAAGTTAAATGTGACTAGCACCCGGCCCATTGTCAATTAAAGCAACGTTTATGCATCAATTTCGGTTTCGGTTTCGTTTCGCCTGCTGAGCGCTCCGGACACGGGCAGTTTCTTCGTCGGTTTTGGTTTCGGCTGCTGAGAGCCCGGGACACGAACGGTCTCTTCGACTTGGCCTGCTCTTTCTCATTAGTTGGTTGCCGTCGCTGCAGAA
This sequence comes from Haemaphysalis longicornis, assembly GCA_013339765.2. Taxonomy (NCBI): domain Eukaryota; kingdom Metazoa; phylum Arthropoda; class Arachnida; order Ixodida; family Ixodidae; genus Haemaphysalis; species Haemaphysalis longicornis. Next base: position 310,758 of record JABSTR010003623.1, read on the forward strand.
CCGGTCCTGCACTACTGTCGTCTGCTTCTGCACCTCCTTCTGCACCTCCTCACGGCTTTCCCTGCAGGGAAAGCCGTGAACTCATCCTGCACTCTCTGCACCATCCGTAAATCGAAGAGAAAAGTGCAGGTGCCGTGCGGTGCACTCGAAAATCGAAGAGGCAAGTGCTGCACTACCTGAATGAGCTCAGCGAGTGCAGGCAAATTAAAGACACCTGGAGTAAGACAAGCTCTGCGGCCAACCTGACGTCCCGCTTTTTTGAAGCGAAGTTTAACCGGGGGAGGGGGGTTCAGTGCTTATTTTCCTGTGCGTGTGCAAAAACCCCGTACGCCAAAGGCAACTTTATTGCGAATTCTAAGAATAAAAACCTGTAACTCTTGTTTTATTGCAATTAACTTTTTCAAGAATAACGCTAAGATGACTCAACCATTAGGCCGAGCCTCAATTCCTTGATACAGTAATTGCTCACAGGGGAGTGGTAATTCGTGACTCGTCATCCATGGGGTACGACAACCCCATGTTTGTCTGATAGGTTAAAACTGCAGTTCTTCGAAGTTTCGTTAATTAATGGCAAAGCTTTAGTTACTACAATTACCGAATGATGAGCAAAATAAATACGTGTACAGGCATCAACCATGTGTCGCTATTCCTAGCTGGCACCCAATTTCACACAGTAGAATATGATTCTTAAACTGTCTAGGAGTGAGCGCCAGCTAAAAAGAACACGGTTAAGACGAATTCTCGCTGATGCCGAACAAAGTGGGAACGTTTACACTTTTACACGACGAACGTTTACAACGAACGTTTACAACGTGGGAAACTTTGGTTTTCCATAGACCCAATGCCAAAAAAATCCGCTTATAAGACGAACAGCCTTGCACGTACTCTTCGGTTAAGACGAAATTCTGGGTGACCACCACGTCTGGCAATTCTGGGTAGCGAACATGGCAGTATGGTGACCATAATCTTGGCGTGATGCGGAGGGGCATTCACCTGACCAGAGGGAAAGAAAAGTAAAAGGAAACCACAGCGCGAAGCGAATTCGAGCCATGGTGGAAGGGAGGGAGCGATAAAAGAAGACACGCGGATAAAGCTACCACTTCTCCCACCCTTCAACCCGCGGAGCCAGCGACAAAGCACAGCAAAGAAAAAAAAAGCGAGGGCGAATTTTGTGGCCGCTCTACTTTGAAGGAGAGAGCCGCAAAACTGGAAGGATTAAAAAAGTAAGAGAAGGCGACGACGAAGACTTTTTGCTCGCGAACGTGAAAAACATGATTCGCGAACGAGAATAACATTAGCCTTTTTGTTTTGAAAACGCTAGACGCAGCCCCACAGCTCTGCAGCGAATACAGTGTCAAACCGTACTAGACACTAACATACTGCTGGACGCTGTAACACAATTTTGCAAGAGAACATATGTGCGCACGCCGAGCGCTCGAGGGCATACATAGCGGACATTACAGCATGTTTTTGAATTATCTCCCCTCATAACCCCCCCCCCCCCCTCCCTCCGCTCCGCGCTTCCCGGCGGACGAAGAAGAGGCCATCACAGCAAAATACAGGGTGATCAAAGTTAGTCGACAGGTTTTTTAAAAATAGGCGCTTAGATTTACGTGAAGACCACCTCTACAGTGAGGTTTGCGCCCAGGGGGACACTAATTAGGAGGTAATTATTGATGTAGGTGGCTTAATTAACTTAAATTGATTAATTAACTTCTTATGGCTGCAGTAACCAGGCACTTTTGTATTGGAAAGTTAGACGCAATCGTGTTTCTCCGCAGTTTCAATTGACAGAATTCTTCTAGCGCATCCGTAGTCCGAGATATCAAATGGCGAAGTTTAATTGCCGTTCGCATGATTAGCATGCTAGAAGTCAAGACCAGCGCATAGCTCCTCCCTTTGTTCTGTTTTTCGATAGCGGTTCCGAGCAGTGCAGATTGCGATAACGCCAGCCAAGACTGAATGGTGCCAGCTATCACTTTCCTGTGCCTCCACCCCTTTGTCGAACGAACACCGTACACAGCAGGCACGTCACAGAAGGGAGGAGCTTTGCGCCGGTTTGAACATGTCTTGCATGCGTAATCATGCGAACGGCAATTAAACTTCGCCGTTTGATATCTCGCAATACGGATGCGCTAGAAGAATTCTGCCAAAATGAAACTGCGTAGAAACACGATTGCGTCCAACTTTCCAATACAAACATGTGCCTGTTTACTGTAGCCACTAAAAAGTTAATTAATCAATTTTAGTTAATTAAGTCACCTACATCAATAATTACATCCTATTTATATGTCCCCCTGGGCGCATAACCTCACTGTAGAGGTCTTCCCCCGCGTAAATCTAAGCCCCTATTTTTAAAAAAACCTGTCGACTTAACTTTGATCACCCTGTATACTGGCATATTGAAAGTTACACAAAAAGATGAGCATATTATCCACGTTCCACAAGAACCTCATGACAGAACAAGAAGGCATTTGGAGAAGGGTACACACGAGAACCTACACTTTCACGGCCCAATGCTGCATGCGACATACGCTCATTCGGTGTGTCTTCAGAGCACAGGACTCGACAGAGTATTGTGGAAAACTTCTTTCTGTATGCAACTGAAAATGTTACCCGCATCGTCCGACATCCTCTCATTTTTCTAATTATTTTTCTTCATTTTTTTCTTCATCATCTGGCGTACCCAAGACAGCATGATGGCTTGGCTAACCTCTCTGTTTTCCATTTAATTCCCCCACATCTCTCTCTATGAGCACACCACAAGGAACTTCAAGTACTGCCAGGAAGTTACCACCACTCCGTACCACATGACGTGCGACTGCAAAAACCATCTATTGAATCCCCAAGACCCACCATCAACCGAAGTGTAATAAGAGGTCGTGGTAACGTCGAGACCCCAACGACCAGATTATGCTGGCAAAAGAAATACTAAGGGCAATGGGCCTCTTGGGTGAGGAAAAGCACCCACCGAGGGCTAAGACAAAGTTTGCTCCTCCCTCATCAAAGTGACCAACTCGGTTAGCTTGAACAGGGTTTTGTTGTTGTTGTTGTTGCGCCTTTAGGTAT